>OZ007584.1:34972375-35272375 GCA_963931925.1 Onchidella celtica | reverse complement strand
ACACTGAGTACCTACTACCTAGTCTTCTCGGATAAGGACGAAAAAATTCGGAAGGCCCGTGTGCGTATGTTGCGCACGTTAAAGATACCTTGGAGGTTGGAAATCGTAAAGAGCAGGTCGAACAGGCCGCTTCCTGGGCGAAATCAAATAAAATCCATCCCTACCACTCCTTCCCCCTAGCCCCCCCCCCCCCCCCAAAACAAAAAAACAACCCGCCGACGGGTGCTGCACCGTGACGACGACGTGTCTGTTCCAGTTGTAACTGGACTGATAGATAGATAGATAGATAGACAGACAGACAGACAGACAGACAGACAGACAGACAGATAGATAGATAGATAGATAGATAGATAGATAGATAGATAGATAGATAGATAAATAGATAGGTAGAAAGGTAGATAGATAGATAGAAAGGTAGATAGATAGATAGATAGATAGATAGATAGATAGATAGATAGATAGATAGATAGATAGATAGATAGAAAGGTAGATAGATAGATAGATAGATAGATAGATAGATAGATAGATAGATAGATAGATAGATAGATAGATAGATAGATAGAAAGGTAGATAGATAGATAATTTAAAACAACAATAATAATGATTCAAACACACCTACTCATTTCGTACAGCTTTAATCTCCGCGTGACTCAGATTTGAAATGCTGAATTTTTTTACTTAACCCTAAAAACCACAAATTTCCCACAAGAGGTAAAAGACTTTGATGAAAACAATGATAATTATGGCTCCCTTTGTAAGTCTGTGTATTTTCAGCTTCTGACAGAGAAAAACCGGTGTATCGTGTACAGTTGACTGCATTTTTCATTTCCTTTTTCCGCATTGTAACTTAACAGTTCTTGTTTGTTTTCTTTCGTTTACATTGACTAGTTTTTATACCACTGACCCGTAATCATTTCAAAAGGAAAAATCTCTAATGAATATGGCGCCAGTGAATCCTCGGTATTTCCTTGGCTGTTATGCCCCCCTCCCACCCCCGTTTTATTTTTCCCATGAAGCTTTGCGTGGATCACTTGTGTATTCGAATATCCAATAATGTTAATTATAGCCTGAAGCTGGCGAATCGAGCCAGCAGAAACCAACGTGGCGCCAATATTCATTCTCTTTCAATTATCCAACATCAAAGTCCCGACCGCCTTTGTCAATGATTTACTCAAATAAATGAACAAAATCATCCTGGTGCACGCATTCGGTTTATTCATGACTGCTATCTGTCCGCCTTGCCGACTACTCAAACGCCGGGGTATTGGTGGTGGGTGGTTATATTTTGACGGATATCGATTACCGTTTTATCTGAGTACACATTTATTTTTCTCTGTGACCGCTTCTGAAAAAATGAGGACAAACATTTCATACAAAACAAAATTATTTATCACATGCTGAGCTTTGGGGGCAAAAAAACATTGCAGGTTTGCGTTTTATCGTGGGAAACTAGAATTCTCCCAGCAATGTTGGAATACAGACATTTTATCTGTGGAGACAAACTTTCTGTCTTTCTGAACCAGTTACGGCGTTCAAAATATATTTTAATCAATGGGCAAGAATCTATTATATATTTCAGTAACGTGCAATCTTGGGCATGAGTCACTGACCAAACTATACACAATTCGGGCCTTACATTTGGCAGGAAGGTGGCAATTGAGATAAGGAAGATGATGGCTATAATTAAAAGTTGTTTACTTCAAGCATGTATTTTTAAAAAATAACAATGTTTATTGCTATGTAACATCTGTATTTTTGCATGTTTGTTTCTTAATATTACATATATAATACCGTGCATGTCATAAAACGTAACCGTATCAAGCGTTCAGTTTGGTGCGTAGTATTCTGGTGCGCATGAGTTCTGAAGCAAGACTGTAGTTTATTACTTTTATTAGGCTATATGAGAGAGAGAGAGAGAGAGAGAGAGAGAGAGAGAGAGAGAGAGAGAGAGAGAGAGAGAGAGAGAGAGAGAGAGAGAGAGAGAGAGGAGCACATGATTGTTTATTCGGGGCAATGCCATGTAGGTCATCTAGTATAAAGTATTTCAGGACTTGCCGATGTTTGACACCAGTTACAGTCTAAATCGTAAACAATAATTATAAGCTCCAGCATTTTTCCTGAAGGTTGCAACTGATACTCAGATCATTACGTGACCATTTATAAGTACCGATACTAAAGATTGTTTTTATAATTTGTTCAATTTATTGATTGTGGTTGTTCATCCTCTGTTGCCGTTGAGCGTCGAGGGGAGATGCATTTTTTTTTTTATGGTAGGCAACTCTGCCGCTCTTTCAACTGAGATGTTGTTGTTTCTCAGGGTTCCTTTGACTCCTTCAATCCATCGTTTGCGTGGTCTGCCTCTTCCTTTGTAGCCTGAGAACTTGGTGTTGAAGGCTCTCGAGGCTGGTTGACTAGGTGGCATTGGTGACACGTGACCAAACCATTTAAGTCGTTGTTTTTCTATGAAATGCAGACAGGATTCTGTGCCAACAGCTGCTTTCACAACTTCATTTCTTTGCCTGTGTTCGATTTATTTCGCCCTCAAATGTTGTACTTCGGCGTTGTAGCTTTTATTTGCCTGCCTTTCAAGAGTGGTCAATTGGGTGTTCTTTTCCCTGATAACAGCTACTGTGTGTATAGCTCACTAATGCGCAAAAGAGACCGCATTTGGGAGTGAGAGAGGGGGGTTGAGAGAAAGTCAGGGGTACACGGACCGGTGGGTGGAGCTCGGATGCAGGTTTATCCCTCTCAATGCCAGGAACCTCAGCGAGTTTTCAGTGCATGGATAAATCCACATTTAAAACTAGAATTTAGATTTCTTTCCCCAATGTGGTCACTGGATACTTTTTTATCTGAACATCTACGTTTCTTATCAGTAGATCATGGGCGAATTGAAAAATCAAAGTATTTTCTGAAGTACTGCCGAGGGAGGACTGTCTGCGGAACTCCTTCAGAACTGTTTTCCGCCAATCAAAGACAGGAGTTCTATGTCACGCCTAGTCTCAGGAACATACTATTCCGCCGTTAAATAAAAATAAAAACCTACAAACTGGTGGGTCCAAAGCAGGTAAAGATCATATTAATACCACATTTTATGGTGAAAAGGACATTTGAGCGTTTGTCAGTCGCATTATTATATTGTGAACCATAACCAATGACGTTATTTTACCCAATCCTGTTCCACAGCTCATTTGTTGCGATTTGTATTAAATACGCGTATACACTCTTCATACCTTGTTTCGGGTGTTTGCTCCAAGTCACGTTCAACATATCTCCGTCTCCCCTAGAGGACATGGTAGTTTTAAGACAAAATTTATAGCCCTAATTTTTAAATTAAAAAAATAAACGAAACTACTTTTTTCATTATTTTATGTTTGTCTTAAGGTGGCCCCTCATAAATCTGGCCCTGAAGGCAATCAGGCTGTGTTAAAAGTTAGTAGTTAGATTTCTGAAAACTGAGTGTTAAATAACGTTTTATAACTTTTTTCTGAAATCATAACTATCAAGTCTGATAAAGATAATTATTCAGTTTCTTGCTTTCCTTGAAAATTTTGTAAAAACCGAGTTACGCTATTTACCATGCGGCACTCGAGACAGCCTTTGCCAAAAAAATCTTTTGAAAGCACCGATACCAGAGAATCGAGTGTTCAATGCCAACCATCACGATACCTGCCACCAGTTCCGTAGTGGACGGAACAGTAAATGAGTGAGTGAGTGAACTGTCATGTTCGGGGCCAGCTCGATAGTCACTTCCGCCCCTCGGACCAGACACCAAGGCGACCACGTTGTCTGTCGCCGATCCCCGGGCAACCCAATTTTTGACTACAACTCGCGCCCTATCTCGCCCGCTGGCACCAATCAGGAATGTTTGCTTCACGAGTCAGAATCAAATTACTACACGCGGACTATTTTTTGACAGGAGTCATCCATTTTTTACCCGAACAGAAAAAAATGAAATAAAATTTTAATTTACTCAGAATCATCGGCGGCGCCGCTTGCTTAAGTAACCGTATAGACAAAGTGAACGGCTGGCTTCCAAATTAATTACTTTTATTTGTGTTGTTTTACAACAAACAAAAAAAATAGGAATAGAGCATTCTTTTTCTTAACTTAAACAATCTTGAATGTACTTTACTCTGCATGTCGAGACTTATCAGTTGGTGCAGGTCCAGTGCAATAATTCTATTGGGCAGAGTGCTTTGCCCATGTACAAGAGATCCGGGGTTCGAATGCCACTCAGGCCAGGGTACAAAACATAACTAATTTCTGGCGGTCTTTTTAAGACATGCATTCACTGTTACTTCATATTCATTCTGTGATGATCTTTTTTTTTTTTTACTTGTTCATTTGCTGCATTGTTTTGTGTATTCAGCCAGTATTCAATCAATTGATTGAATTTATTTGATCAGTTATCATTTCATTAGCTCATTTTGTTCGTCCTCCAGAGCTCTTATTAACTCACTCACTCATTTACTCATTCACTTACTCAGCAACCCACTCACTCATTCACTCACTTACTTATGCACTCACTCATTCACTCACTTACTCTTACTTACTCACGCACTCACTCATTCATTCACTCTCTCACTCTCTTAAATCCTCAATCACCCAATCCTTTGCAATATTCATTTTATTAGGTACAGTTCCCGTCTTCTGTGGGGAAAAAGACAGAAGGAGAGAGAGAGAAAGAGGGAGAGAGAAAGAGAGGGAGAAGGTCAGATGAAGAAAGAGAGAAAGAGAAAAAAAAAGAAAGAAAAAGAGAAAGGGGGAAAGAGAAAAAAGAGAAGGAGAATGAAATAGACAGAGAGAAAAAAGTAAGGGAGAGAGCGAGAAAGGGACAGAGGGAAAGGGGGAGAGAAAGAAAAACAACAGACAAAAGGGAGAAAGAACGGAATGAAAAATGAAAAGGGGGAGAAGAATGAGGAGAAAAGAGTTTGGGGGCAGAGGGGTGGGGGGGGGGGACAAGAGAAACAAGTTTGAAGATTAATGATTGACTTAGATGCATGTTGTTTTTTTTTCCGTATGAGCTAGAGCAAATTCAGGAGCGGGGCAGCAACACACCCCCAAACACAGGACAGCTCCAACACATCCCAGGGATTTTCGGTGACGTTCAAAGTCATATCAGGCACAGTCCAGAGATTGCAGCACCCATGGCAGAGTTGGATACGACGAGAAATGCCTTTGCCGATGGCCTGTGTTTGGAGGTCTGTTGCTGCTCCGCTCCTGAATTTGGCATAGTGAGTACGGGAAAAAAAATCACGTGATCAAGACAAGGGCAAATACAAGGAGAAGGGGAGGGGAGGGGGGGGTGAGGGCGTGTGCCAGTGGACGGTTTGACTGGAGACGACGGCGGTTTATTCTGGGTCCTTATCGTCAAAGATATCGTTGTCTGAATCTGTGAGACTGTGAGACCTGCCCCCACACTGTGGCCACAGACACGGCGCTGTACGCATCCACTTACTGATTCACCAGGGCTTCTCAAACTTCATACAAGCCAAGTTGTGGCTGTATGGCATCCCAGAAATGGCAATAGTAAGAATTGCTTTTCCATTTTTAAAAACTAGCTGACTTAAGCAAGATAAATCTTGCCGATTCTTTGCACCAGATCTAGATCTAGGTCCATAACAGTGTTTCTCAATATTTCTTTTGTCCACGCCAAACTTCAAGTAAAAAAACAACAAAATAATAATAATAATAATAAATAAATAAAATAACCTGGGCTCCACCATGTTCAGACAAAGTTAGTGTACAGTACATGTACAAAAAGATATTTAAATATTTCATGCCCCAACTTGAAAAACATTGATCTAGATCTAGGTCACGCGTTTTTAACGGCATTTGGATGCGATGCAGAAACAATACAACTTACTCACTGTTACACCGCAGTTTCATGCAAAAGTACACAGAATGATGTGATAGAGTGGACTTTCAACTGAAATTTTCAGATCATACTTTTCTATTCTTCTTCTTCTTCTTCTTCCAGGCGTTTGTTCATCCACTGTAGGATGTCGTCCTCCGCAGTCTTCTGTTCCATCTGGCTCTGTCCTCTGCCTGTCTTTGCCCATGTTGTGTCCTCATGCTTTCTGATGTCATCCTGCCATCTTCCTGCTGGTCTTCACACTGGATCTCTTCCCAGTTCTTGGTTGCCAATCAGTAATCCTTTTTGTTCATCTCTTGTCTTTACATGTAGACACACATCCTGCCCATTTTCATTTGAGTACATACTTAAATATATCAGTGGTCTCTGTCTTCTTTCTTATTTCACACCATGGCATTTTATCTTGTAGTTTCATATTCAGCATCTTCCTTTCCGTGGCTCTTTGTGCTTTTTTCGATTCTACTAGAGAAAATGCATCTCTAGTTTTTCCCGGCTCAAACAAAAAGAAAACTGGTGAATGTCCATGGCAAGGCCTTGTATGATGTTCTAAGATACTAAGACTTTAAGCACCATTTTCCACGGAATTTGGCGTTTCATTAGAAATTATTTGAATTTTGTACATCCCATTTTTAAAATTTTTTTTTTTGCTGTTGAAAATCGCTTTTCAAAAGATAATCATAATAACTGAAAAAATGGACATACGCTTCCCTGGCAAGCATCTCTCCCACCCTAACCCCACCCCGGCCCTCTTGCTCCCTCCCCAACTCCAAGCGCATGCTACATTATAGCACAATTACCATCCACAGCGCATTGGGTCAAATCTGGTTTGAGTCCGTTTTTGTCTCAGACTTGAACTCTTTTTGAAACAACAAGTGCGCCAGGTCCCGTTCAACTTCATTGTTCATACCTCACACTAACACACAGACAAAACAGTATTGACTCGGTGCTTCTGGCTCACTGTGGTGTTTACGTATTTTGTGTTCAGATTTTGCGGACAAGGAATTAAAACTTCCATGCAAGCGTCTCACTAACACACTAACTCGGGAACCGCTGTAAGAGACGCCCTCCATGTCTATCAGACTGGCCCCGCTGTGACAAGAAAGGGGCTAGTGTTACGTCGTAAGTCTGCACATGGGCGATTACAAATTTCCTGCACAAGCGAATAACTTGCAGTGGTTAACTCGAATCTATTGTATGACCGTTTCGATTATTAACAAAATAATAAAAAAAATCTACAGCTCTGTACTTTGTATCGCCCTCGGAATTGGTGCGTACGCAGAGAAAGGAAGTTGAATAATAAAAATATTAGGTAAGGAAAGATATATCCGAACCATGTAGCCAAAATACTTTACCATAGCATTTTTGTTTTCACCAATTTGTGGCCAATTTCCGCAACAAACCCAAGAGGGCATACGGTGGCCTAGAGGCAAGGTGCTCACCTTGCATGCCAAAGGTACCGGGTTCAAATCCCGGTCCGTGTAGGCATGTTGGAAGTTTTTGGGATTTTTCTCATATTTTCCTATGCCTGATCCAATGGGAGGTAGGATCGAGCACCTAGTCTTCTCGGATAAGGGCGAAAAATTCGGAGAGCCAGTGTGCACTCTGAGCTCGTTAAAGATGCCTTGGCAGTTGGAAATCGAGAAGAGCAGGCCTTACAAAGCCGCTTCCCGGACAAAATTCTAAAAAAAACTAATCCCTGCCACAACAAGAAAATTAAAAACAAGTAAAGTGAGGTGTAAATGCCAAGAGCAGCGAACCTACTAAAATAAAGGCCTAAACACAGAAACAAACCCAACATAAAAAGTGATCGTGGCCTGTGAGACAAACCTAAGCCTAAACCTAACCCTTAGCCTAGATTTCACTAAAGCTCAATGTCCCGACCTCACCATCCAACACGCTGACTGATCAAAATCGCCCAGTGCCTCTCAAACATTCACTGAACATGTACAGACAAAACAAAACAACAACAACCCACTTTGGTCTCAGGACTAAAACAATCACTCCGTGTGTTTTGTTTCTTTGCCCTGAAAATGTCGTCCAAGCGTACAGGCCTTTCGTATGTCTGTTGTGATATATTAATACATAATTATGTCATTTAGTTGTGATATCACTAGCTGCTAATTAACACCTCTCTTTCAAAAGGAAAGAAAGATAGAATTTCAGAAAGAAAGAAAGTGAGAAAGAGAATAAACATAAAAAAGAAAGAAAGAAAGAAAAGAAAGTATTTAAGAGGAAAGAAAGAAAGTATTTAAGAGGAAAGAAAGAAAGAATTTAAGAGGAAAGAAAGAAAGAATTTAAGAAGAAAGAAAGAAAGAATTTAAGAAGAAAGAATTTAAGAAGAAAGAAAGAACGAATTTAAGAGGAAAGAAAGAAAGAATTTAAGAGGAAAGAAAGAAAGAATTTAAGAGGAAAGAAAAAAAGAATTTAAGAGGAAAGAAAGAAAAGAAAGAAAGAATTTAAGAGGAAAGAAAGAAAGAATTTAAGAGGAAAGAAAGAAATAATTTAAGAGGAAAGAAAAAAAGAATTTAAGAGGAAAGAAAGAAAAGAAAGAAAGAATTTAAGAGGAAAGAAGGAAAAGAAAGAAAGAATTAAGAGGGAAGAAAGAAAAGAAAGAAAGAATTTAAGGGGAAAGAAAGAAAAGAAAGAAAGAAATTAAGAGAAAAGAAAGAAAAGAAAGAAAGAATTTAAGAGAAAAGAAAGAAAAGAAAGAAAGAATTTAAGAGAAAAGAAAGACAGACAGAGAGAAAAGAAAGAACAAAGAAAGAAAGAATTTAAGAAAGAAAGAAAGAAAGAAAGACAGAATTTCAGAAAAGGAAGAGAGAAAATTGTTGTGTGAATTTTCCTCAACATAACTGTTACATATACACGTAAGTCCATCCTGTTCAACCATACAAATAAAGGTGTTCCAATGATATGGTATGTTCTGTACACAAACAATCTATTTTCTATCCAATTCTCCGAGTGGAGTGGGCGAAATGTATAATTACTCCAGGAAACTAGGCTAACGACGGGCGAAAACTGCGGGTAAACTCTGGCGAAATCCTGGGTCAGTAGGTAAAACTAAAGAGTGGGCGAAATAATTCCACGGATAAAGGACGATTACATGCCACCGATACCACATTTCTTTTATCACAACTCTTGTTACTCTGCTTCTTCTTTGACAAACATTAAGAATCGGATCGTCCACAAGTGATAAAAAGTATCGAATTTCGTTTAACACTTTCACTTGTGAAGTCGTGACCACCAAAACTGATTGGCTAACTAGTTAGATTGTGACATCACAACATTGAGTTTCATAGAGACCTCGTCCCTAGTTGGATCTCAATGCAACCAGAGAGTATAGTATGAATAGAGAGATGTCACTTCCGGCCAAATCGCGAAACTAGGTCGCTAAGCAATACACTATAAATCATTACTCTATATAAATTAATACAAGATATAAAGTCATACACTGTATAAAGATATACACTATATATAAAGCAATACACAATATAAAACAAGACACTATAAGTAAAGCAAAATATAAAGCAATATGAAGTAGTACACTATATAAAGCAATAGACTATATAAAGCAATACACAATATGAAGGAATACAATAAAGCAGTACACAATGAAGCAATACACTAAATAATGTAGAGCAAAACACTAGATTATAAAGCAATACACTATATATACAGCAATTCACTGTATTACATAAGGCAATACACTATATAAAGCAATACACTATTCATGATTCGACACTGAAAGAGTTACCCTGTGCATGCCACACCCTTCACCCGACCTGCGAGTACATACCAGGAATCGCACCTACGTGGAATCGACCTATATCAAGTATCTGCAGAATCGCCCCTTGTAGAATTTTGAGGAGTTGGCAGCGGAGATTCCGCCTCGTTGCTGAGGAGAACGAGACAAACCGCACGCGCCTTCAGCTCGAGGGTAAGGGGATACGTCAACTGACGTCATTCTTCTCTAGTACAGTCATCTTTCACATGCTCTTGAAATGTTCTAAATGAAATAAAGTGTCTTCGTGTTTTCTTTCTAAACAATGAACGGAAATGGCCGAAGATCTATAGGTGGATGGGTCAATGGCAGTGTAAGCGACAGAGAAACACAAGTTTTATAATTATTTACAAGTTGATCTTAATTGGCGGGTCTTGTGATGCTGAAAAGAAGCGCACACCAGCCAATTTTTGATTGGCCGACTAAGTTGGATGTGACGTCACGGCATTGCTCTTCAATGAGTTCTGGAGCACCCGTCAGCTTGTCGGATATCTCTCCTTGCATTATAGTCTGCATGTGTGTGTGTGTGTGTATGTGTGTGTGCATTTAAATACATTTCAGCAGGAACTAGGATGATCTACGATGGGCAAAATTTCGACGGAAAAAGCCAAACTTTGAAAAACGCCACATACGTAGTAGAATACCAATGTAATAATCTCATATGTGTGTGCGCCTAAAGAAAGGTCCCAGTTGTCGGTACAGCTATTTTTGAGCTAGGGGGTAAAAAGGTAGAAAAAGTCGTGCCTAGTCGAAAATCTACTTCTAGCAGAAAACACAAGTTTAAGCATTTCTAAATAACATATGAAAAGGATTTTGGAATATTTTATGTTTCAATATTCTTTTATTAATTATTTGTACAACTTACATGTGATTCTTCAAGAAGTAATATTGAAGTGATTGTTGCTAGGGGACCGTGGACTAATTACAAAGCCGTTATAGAGATAATACTGAGTAGAGTTCACTGCTCATCTATAGTTTACCGTGTAACATGCCACGGTCCCCTAAAAACCGCCAAGTCGGAAGTTTTTTTGATCTTGTTAGGAGAGCGCAGTATTTTACATAGAAAGCTAGAGCTGAGCAGTGAACACAATTCAGTAGTTTCCCTATTTGCTTTTATAATAAAACTACGCTCCCCCAACAATATCCAAAAAGTCTGTCATGTGAGTGAGCTGTTAAAGCTGTTTTTCTCAAAAGTTTGTTTTTGCCCCCTGTCTTACAAAATGTGTCATATCGTCAAAACTGCTTAAGATATTGTTAAAATTTTAAAAGCAGCGTGTTCAGCATTGAATTTTCTAGAAGAATATGCCCTTATCTCAAAATCCAAAATTTGCGACAACTGGGACCTTTCTCCAGGCACACACACATATTCTCTGTAGTTTAAGGTTTAAGCCTTGGGGGGGGGGGTGATTTTTTTTCCGTACGAGCTTTAGCAGATTCAGGAGCGGGGCAGCAACCCCCCCCCCCCACCCCCCACTAAACACAGGACAGCTCCAACATATCCCAGGGATTTTGGGTGACGTTCAGAGTCATATCAGGCACAGTCCAGAGATTGCAAAACCCATGGCAGTGTTCGATAGGACGAGAAATCCCTTAACCAATGACCTGTGTTTGGGGGTGTCTTGCTGCCCCGCTCCTGAATTTGCTATAGCTCGTACGGGAAAAAAAAAATCACGCGGGGGTGGGGGTGGGGGGGGGGTGGGGTGGGGTTGGGGGAACGCACTACCTGATTGGCTGACTAGTTGAAGATGGTGAGACCACGACCAATGAGTTTCCATGAGACCTCACGCGCCAGTCGATGAGTTTAATCTCATAGAAACTCGGTCCCATGACGTCACATATGGCCCTGGGTGCACGTTGCGCACGTTAAAGATACCTTGGCGGTCGGGAGTCCAAGAAGAGCAGGCCTAATGGGACAAGGGGGAACAAGGTGGTCTAGAGGCAAGGTGCTCGCCCCTCATGCTATGGGTCCCGGGTTCAAAACCTGGCCGGTGCAGGCATGTTGGAAGTTTGGGATTTTTCTCATATTTTCGTGTCCCTGATCCTATTGGGGGGTAGGATCGAGTACCTAGTCTTCTCGGATAAGGACGAAAAAATTCGGAGGGCCCGTGTGCACGTTGCGCAGCTTAAAGACACCTTGGCAGTTGGAAATCGTAAAGAGCAGGCCGAACAGGCCGCTGCCCGGGCAAAATTAAATAAAATTCATCACTACCATTCCCTCCCTCTCCCTCCCTCATCCCCCCCCCCCCGAAAAAAACAAACAAACCGCCTACCGGCGCTGCACTGCGGCGACGACGTGCCTGCTCCAGTTACAACTGGATTGCAGTGGCACAAAGGCAAATTTCCCAAATGGGATTAAAGAAAGTATACAAATACAAATACAAAATACAATGAAAATAATAAGGCCGACCGCCCGGGCAAAAACTCTCTCCCCCCCCCCCCTTCCTAAAAAAAAAAAAAGCCGACCGGCGCTGCACTGTGGCGACGACGTGTTTCCTTGAGTTATAACTGGGCTGCAATGACAATTAAAGCAAATTTCCCAAATTTGGATCAAGGAAGTAGACCATATAAGTACAAATAGTCGGTCCGGTCAAAACCGGTTGTTGTGCGCCGAGCCTAAAAAATGGCGCCCCCGGCACCCATCCCGATGGCAGCCAGGGCACCTGTTCTACTTGCCCCCCCCCCCCCATTCTATTTACGCCACTGGTCGTGACAAGCAGTCAAATGTGACCAGGACACTCCCACACTGAACAACATCCAATATTGTTAATTAGGACATGTAGCTGGCAAATCCACACTGCATTGATGATGAATCCAACCTGGCGCCAGTTTGGGACATCGATAGAAGGGCTTCTGTGGGGACATTTACAGTTAGACCCCTTGTTTATTTGTTCATCGTTTGATCAAAATCGACCAAAAAAAAAAATTGTGGCTGCCATTATCCGCCAACATTATTGGCGGATACTACCCAGGTTTATCCGCCAACAATATACGCCCGGGTTTATCCGCCAGTTTGGTGTTGACTAATCTTATTATTAAAAAAAAATAGTGGTGGGAGTAATTCATTGTAGTGCAATTTTGACCCTTTCTTTGCTCGACTCTACAGCCTAAATGACCGTTTCAAAAATTATAAAATTAATTTTCTTACGTGTCAACTAATCCAGTCCAATCGCGTTTGTATCGACCAATTGTGTTGATTCAAGTTTCAGGTATTTTTTTGTTTAAGTTGTAAAAATGTAAAATACACTGATCTTTGTTTTGGCTCTATGTAGTAAGCCCGCCACATCGGAAACGATGTCTTAATACGCATTCAGTTCGGTGCCGGCAATTTCCCTACCAGAAATGAGTGCGCTCTGGTGAGCATGAAATCTGCAGTAAGACTGTAAAAACTGGAAAGTTTTCTAGACCAAAAAGAGAGAGTGGGATGTAATGGTGGGTTCACAGGTTAATCCCAGATAATGCCGGGAACTTCATCTAGATCTAATAATACCAACAAAAAAAAAAATGAAAAAAGTTATTCTCTGTTATTTTGTTGTTGGATTAAAAAAAAAAATTGATACCTAATTGATAAAACAGATTGATACCTAATAAAAAAAAAAAACAGCAACCCGCCTGAGAATCGAACCACCGACATCAGTTTGACAGGCGAAGAAGCTAACCACTACGCTATTGCGGACTCTGCACAATTGCGAAGAATTTTTTTTCAAAAATAGACATGTCTGCTCAGGTCTTTCTTTGAGGAGTTTCCTGCCATTGGCATCTACACCTCACTTTTTTTGTTTTTCTTGTGCCTATTTACCAGGATACAGGTAGATCTAGCGCTCATTTTCATTATACATTAATAAACTTTTTACAGTAGTTCATCCTTCGACGGATCCCGTGTTTTATTAATAACAGTTGTAACAGTTTCGTTTTAAAGGGAAGTAGTTTATAATATGGATGCCAGACATGGACCATGTCAAGACAGATCACCACGAAACTAAGAACCACCCAAAGAGCAATGGAAAGAAAAATGCTAAACATAAAGCTACAAGACAAAGTACCACACACGGAAATACGAAAACAAACAAATGTTACGGACTTGGTGAAAATGGCTCTCAGATTAAAATGGAGATGGGCAGGACACCTAGCCAGGACACAAGATAAGAGATGGACAAAAAGATGCACAGAGTGGAGACCGAGGACGGGGAGAAGATCACGAGGACGGCCAGTAGGACGATGGAGAGACGACATCACAAGAACAGAGGGTGCGACCTGGACAAGGAGTGCGCAAGATCGAAGCAAATGGAAGGCATTGTCAGAGGGCTACATCCTGCAGTGGAGGGACAACGCCTAGGTTCAAGGTTCAAGGTTCAAGTTTATAATATTATAATCTGACTATTCCCATTCACATCATGCTGCAAATTACTTCAACTGTTACAACGATCATTCCACAATTGCCTGAGTCAATTTTGTTTTGTTTTGAGATGAAATGCCCAGTTCAACAGTTACGTTGTCTTGTTTGGTTGACTTATGAGTTTTTAAACAAAAATTCACATCCGCTGTAATCACCATTATTTTTATAGATCTACTATGGTTCAGGAAACGATCGTAGTCGAACTACAAAAGCCAAATAGAGAAAATTCTGAGTTATGTTCACTGTGCAGTTACAGCGTTTTATGTAAAACACTACACTCCCACAGGAGCTACTACCGACACAGACGAGACTGGCCATTCCTTCTTTCACAATTATTTTATGTCCACAGTTTGTGCGCGTATATATAAACACGGTGAGAACTACTCACAGAGCTCTGTGGTACCAGTCTTTTTCGTTCAATTATAAAGGGGGTGTGGTGCGAATTGTTGCATTGTTGGCATGGATGGTACGCGCACAAGCCGGCGGGCGGAAAATGATGAATTGGTCCGTCTCGATGTCTGGTGTCTCGGCTACTACTATAATATTCGAAGTAAAGGGCTTTCTTAGATTTTCAAATAACACCAAATCTCGACTTGAGCAAGTAATTATAGAATGACTGTGACGAAATTGTACAATAAATACTAAAAGTAATGTACACAAATTGGCATAGTGTACAACTAAAAGGACATTCAACAAAAACCAGTGGAGGTAAAAATTCACACATACATGTGCAATCATTATACTATTATCAAACAAACAAGCAAGAAATGGGGGGGGGGGGGGGGGCTAAAATTAGAGGCAAAGAAGGAAGAACAGAGAGGCAGACAAACGATAAGAGGGGTAAAATTAGAGGCAAAGAAGGAAGAACAGAGAGGCAGACAAACGATAAGAGGGGTAAAATTAGAGGCAAAGAAGGAAGAACAGAGAGGCAGACAAACGATAAGAGGGGTAAAATTAGAGGCAAAGAAAGAAGAACAGAGAGGCAGACAAACGATAAGAGGGGGTAAAATAGAGGCAAAGAAGGAAGAACAGAGAGGCAGACAAACGATAAGAGGGGTAAAATTAGAGGCAAAGAAGGAAGAACAGAGAGGCAGACAAACGATAAGAGGGGTAAAATTAGAGGCAAAGAAGGAAGAACAGAGAGGCAGACAAACGATAAGAGGGGTAAACTAAACTAGAGGCAAAGAAGGAAGAGGAAGATATAATTAAATGCCCAAGTCCCCCCCCCCCCCGTTTATTCTTGTATGGGGGGGGGGGGGGAGGAATAAGCCCCCTTAAAATCGTAGGCCTGGTTGGCAACAGGCCCACCTGCCCGCCCCCTTTCTATTCTGACTTTATCCCGTCTTCAGCCACACTCAGTTTTGACGTCAGACTGTCTGTTCCCTGCCTCTCCTCTTTCTTCTCCCTCTCCGTTCATCACCCCTCCCCTCCCTTCCCCCCTTTATTATGATTCCCAGAGACAATTATTATTATTTTAACGGATGTATTCTTTACAGGGTCTCCAAAACCGTAGCCACCCCTCTAACCCCCCCCCCCCCAACCTCACAGTTTGCCAGGCGAGGAAAAAGAAAAAAAAAATGCTGTACTGGTGTCGACTGTGTATGAGAATGGGCAAACAAACGAATACACGGATTCGTTTATTATGTCTTTTCTTTCTATCTCTTTCTCCCTTGCTTTCTCATTCTCCAGCTCTGTCGAGGATGGCAATTGGTGCTTCTGTTGTTGTTATTGTTGTTTTTGAACCACATATCGCGGGTCTAGAGCAAAATTGCTGTATCTCCAGGTTTATGAATTGGGGTTCATAATGGCAATACAATGTACTGTAATAATGACAAACTGCTTCTTGCAATTTTTTCGTTATTCCGCGATCTTTAACCAGTTCCAAGTTACAGAGAAGCAGTTTGTTGTATTTCCCTTAAAAATGAGATCATTGAGACCAATATTGTGGTATTTCCGAGTAAGCCTCCATTATTCATATCACTGGAGATACAACAGTTTTGCTCTATAGCCGCGATATGAAAATACGTTGTTCCTTCACCCTGTTGTTTTTTATGAGTAAATTAGTTTTGCCTTTTGTTATCCTGCACGGTTCTAGAAATGCTCCAAGCAAAACAAAAACAAGAACAGAAAAAAACAAACAAATAAAGGAAACAACAACAAAGAAAACACACATAAACAAACAAACAGAAGAACAAACAACGGACAAAAATAAAAAACAAAGCAATCAGTTGGCTCGTGCTGATCTGTGTAGTTTGTGATACTTCCTAATGGACTCGGTTGATATTCAGTAGCAGAACTCGTGAATGCCAACTTGACAGGCTGCCAATCTAATATACTGTACGAATACGTCACATTCTTGATAGAAAACAACAACAACAACAGCGACAACAATGAAACAAACAACCTACAACAACAACATAAAAAAAGAAAAGAAAGACCCGCCTATCTCTCTCTCTCTCTGTCTCTCTCTCTCCCACACACTCAAAAGTGCATGTCACAAGTTTAAGGTAATAAAGATCAAAATGGTACAGTCTTTCATATTTTTCA
Organism: Onchidella celtica; assembly: GCA_963931925.1. Classification (NCBI taxonomy): domain Eukaryota; kingdom Metazoa; phylum Mollusca; class Gastropoda; order Systellommatophora; family Onchidiidae; genus Onchidella; species Onchidella celtica. Next base: position 35,255,776 of record OZ007584.1, on the reverse strand, counting down.
AACAAATAAACGTTGTTTATTTTTTTAAAAAACTAGAAAAAAGGCTAGATCAATGTTTTATCTCGTAAAGACGTAACTAAGATAAAAATCACCCCATCCTCTGATGTACACTAGTTAGAATCAATGCATTTTACAGATAAAAAGATTAGGCGGGTGGGGGGGAGGGGAATCGACAACAGGAGGATTGGCAATCTCTTTTTTTATACGACTGTACCGAAGAGACTCCCAAGCCAGCGAGAATACAAAGTCTTGGGATACGCTGTTTCGTGGCAGGCGGCCAAAACACGAGCCTTCGTGCGCCTAGCAGGGGACGACATTTGCATCTGATTAGAAGGACATAACTCCAACGTTTTCCGCCGCCGAGCCCAGGCGCCAGTTATCAGACGTCGGACTTGATTGTGTCGTCTGTTGGTGTGCCCGACTCCCATCGCTCAACTTCTGGGCTCGCTTACTGCTATACGCGTGAGCGCTATTTTAAAACATTGGTTTACATAGAAGAGGACGCAGAAGGATGGGGGGGGGGGGGGGGATTTCCCCGGTTTCTTTTATTGAGAAGCGTGTTGTTTTTTTCTTAGTTTCTTTTTTCAAAGGTAGGGTCAGAGGATAAAAATATAAGAACACGAGGGTGTAGTGCAGAGGAAAAGATATATATGATGCTGCGTATGGACCTAAGGATTCCGTAGGTGTTCACTGTATAATAATGTATATTTTCCGGGCCCAAACAGAGTGGGAGAGGGGAGGGGGCTCAGGGCTATTATGTAAGGGGGCCCACGCCCCCTTTAGAGACCAACAAAAAGAATATTGGCACTGTAAAGACAGGAACCTTACAACACAAAAAATTACCGTCTTAGATAAAATTCGCAAAAAAATCAATACAGATAAAATAAGGGACCTTGGTCTGATTACAAAGACATATAGAGAAAATAATCGAGTTATGTCCACTGCTCAGCTAGAGCTTACTGTATTAAAAGGGCGGTCACATAACAGCATCCAGTAATTCTATAGGCGTCACTGGCTATGAACATACATGGATATGGCTGAAAAATACCCAGTTCTGTATTAGTATTTTCCACTTGTAACCAAAAGGGTATATTTTTAGCATAAATACTTGTAACATCAAAAGCTTGGTTTTAGAAAGTAATTTACAGAGGGTGGCAGAAAATCGTCCCCCGCCCACTTAATACCGGGTCACAACTCCCTACTTCCAGAAAGTGCCGGCCACTTGGCCAGGCCGTACGTCCACATTCCTACATACCCATAGACATAATATATAAAAACTTGGCAAAAGGAGCAGTTACGATAGAATTTAATTTCATCATACGCACACACGCACGCACATACGTGTACACACTCACACACAAAAACGAGCACAAAGAACATCTGTCATTCGCAATAGACGAACTATTTTGTATTAGACCCGGCGCGCACTGGGCGATTCTGATCAGCCAAACAGGTTGACTGGTGACGTCACGACAATAAGTTTCAATGATATCTCAACAAAGATACACGTACTAGAAACGATAAGATGAGACACTGACTTCTTCGCACCTCTAAAAAAAAACGTGCACACAATTGGCGTGCTGATCGGGGGCGGGGCCCATGGCGCATAAGTATGAAAAGAATGCTTGATATAATGGCAAATTTATGATGCAAAATTGTGACAGTGGTATGGCGACTAAAAAAAACAAAAACAGTCAGAGTTTTTCCAACAGCGACTGAGGTTATAATTCCACAATAAGTGACGTCAATCAAAGCCTGTAGCTCTGTAACTTTGGCCGTGCCAAATCTGTGCACGATAGAAGCTCTAACTGTCTCATCTTATGGATTCTAGTATCTTTGATATCACTCACCAGTCAACTAGTTGGACCTCACTAAAACCCATGACGTCAGCATCCGAGCAGTTGGTCTATCAAACTTGGCTAGTGCATGTCGTGGGTCTTACTGTCGTGAAGGAAAATTTGTATATAAAAAAACGCACAAGAGGGCATTCAGACACGACCCGGGTGTGGAACGGCTTCCAGAGAGTTACGAGGGCTAAAGAGGCTCTCCAACTGTGAAGTCTCAGTCCTCCCAGGAATTTCAGTTCCCAATAACATAATAATTCTTCCACCACGAGTTTGTCACGAAATTTACATGTGTGGTTACATACAAAGTTTTAAGGGCGCATTCCTTTATCAAAATCGTAAATCATGAGTGTGGTAAAGGAGAAACTCGCTGTACGACTTGAGGCTCGTTAAGGCAAAGCTGAGCACACATTCCAATATCTTATCCTTAAGATAACACTGTAATTATTTACGAGGAGCACACAGACCCTCGCTAACAATTATTATACTGTAGTAAAAATTCAATTTTTGAGCAATTGAAACCTCCCTCGCTGCTCTGGCTATTCCGTGACTGCTGAGCCTGTCAGTGCCGAGACAGCATGGTTATAACTTTTTAGTTTGAATCTGAGTTTGGAAGAAAGTACGTGGATACGCTAACAGTCACGCTGTGCCAGGAAAAAGTAAGATATAGACAGAATAAATAAGTAGGTTATAACTTTTACAGTCTGTGCTACTTGAATTTAATTCTTTGGGTTATTCCAAGTTTGAGTTGGAGTTTGGAGAAAACACGATGACGCGATAACGGTCACATTGTGCTAGGAAGAACCAAGACGATATACATCACTAGCTGAGGTCCCCGGCCCTGCCCGGGATAAATCGGTTTGAATATTGGTTTCAGTTCTGGGTGGTTATTATGGACCTGCATCATCTGGCCTGTTCCTATTTGTTTATTTTATTTTTGTTTGCTTGTTTTTAAATAAGTCTTACTGCTCTGCCATTGTGAGTTGACACCCTGCGCATACCGTACAACAGCATGATTTGCGCACGGGTTAGTGTGTTTGATGGTGAACACATCGCAGGAAGTGATAACGAAACCTTAAAATGGCGAACCATGACTCGAAATAGATCTAAAATTGGGGAAACAATACATTTCCAATTAAAAAAATTACATCGATTTGAGACTTCTGTTAAAAACTGTGCACCCTTACATCCATTCTGATGCACCATATACAATTTGAAGTCTGAGTGTTGAGTGGTTCAGAAGCCTTTTGCAACGAAAAATCTCAAGTCCACAAATATAAAATTATATAGTATAGATAACAGAATGGTAGGACAGAAGGAGACGTTACCAGAAGCGGCCATCAACCACCTGGGGTTAATCCAACAGAGAAATCACAACACGTATCAAATGTCTAAATAATCATAACTTGTTACTGTACTGACATCCGGCATACAAAAGATTATTCACGCCATCCAAGGGATTAATATTAGTTGTTTTAACTCTTTCATTGCCAAAGCTGTGTAATAATTATGGTTTTTATTTATCCTTATAGTTACTTGCAGATCTCATAAATATGACTTTTTCTTGCGTGCATGCAGAAAACTACAAATGAAGATAATAACATTCGCTTGTAATTTGTAATGTTCAATCATCAGCAGATGAGAGACAGTTTACAGACATCAAAACACGGAAGTATTTAATAGTTGGCTCACTGACACCGGGAATACACAGGAGCTGGTGTGATTTTAAAAGTTGAGCTTTGATCACCGGTGTGTAAATTGAAGCGTAGAACGAAATTTCCTGTCATACTTTTTAATTCTACTCGAAGGAAATGCGTCTTTCTTTTTTTTTTTTCCCCTGGCTCAAAATGTCGGAAGGCTTTCTTCTGTTCAATTTATTTGTGGCTCAAAATCAACGTAAGTATTAAAAATATATCGAACTTCAAGACCTTTAAAATATGCCCACGCACACATTTATGTCTTTCTATGCGTAATATGATTATTTTGTAGAATTTAAGGCTCAGATGTTATAAAGCCTTTCATGATTCCCTTGGAGGCCTTATATTACTTCTTTTATGATATAATGATGATATTGGGGTAAACACATACCCTCGTGTCGAAGTGGTTCTAAAGCGATTAACAATGACTTTGTCACTACTATCTTTGTCTGTCAGTCTGAATGTCTGTTTGTCTGTCTACCTCTCTTTCTCTCTGTCTGTATGTCTCTCTGTCTATCTCCCTGCCTCTCTCTCTCTCTCTCTGTGCCCCCCTCTCTCTCCCTGTGCCCCCCTCTCTCTCTCTTTTGGAAATTTATTTTATTTATCTGACAGGACTTGCAGTTTAAAGGTTAAACATAGATTATTACAACAAAATTTTGTCCCTTTCCCAGAAAAAAATTCTCTCTCTCTCTTTTTTTTTTTGTTTGTTTGTCTCCCATGGGAAATAATGGGGCAGTTGTAAATACATTTCTTGTCTGTAAGATTTTTTAAACATTCTCCCAGTCCCACACGGAGGCATCAGTTTAGAAATTTTACAGTATTTTGATAATCTTAACTCAGACAAACTTGCAGGATCCCCCAAAGCTAGAGGACCCGCCCTCCACCCTCCTCCCGGGCCCCAAATAAAAAAAAACAAAAAAACTTTGCATTTTCCACTTCAATGCAACTAGTTAACTGGTATTCATTGAAGTTTTTTAATATGATCGCAATATAAACATAAATATATATTGTAAAAAACAACAAGAAAAAACTAATATAGAAAGAAAAAAAATTTAACATGAACCATTTAAATTTGGCTTATAAATGCATATGCATCAAATACTTGCATCCTGCACTGGTCAAAGAACGACATATTTTTCTTGTTTATCATTTTCAATCACATCATAATGGAAAACTGGTTCAGTGCCAGAAAACTAAACAGACCTAAAACCACGCAGAAGTATAAGACAGACGAAGATATCCTCCTACATGTAGATCTACATGTAGTAGCCATTGCTAACCATCCGCAATAAAATGAGAAATTCAAAGAAACCAGAATTTGGACACAGTTAAGCATCTCTGTTGCCTACACAAGTGCAGCAGAGCTTTAAGCTTTGTAAGCAACAGATATCTAAAGCCCACGTATGCAGAATGACGTCTCCAAACACGTAATGTAAAAGAAATTTAAAAAAAAAGACAGAACAAAAGTAAAACAAAATCAGCAACCCGAAACACTTAACATTACAGAAGCGCAGTCACACACAAAGGAAAGTTGTTTGTTGCAAATTGGAAGATATTTTTCTCCCCACTCCAGTCTGAACTTTGCAGATCCTTCCCACCACCCAACCCCACTCTTCTTTTGGCCCGTCATCTCCGGCAATACCTGTAAGCTTACTATATCGTCAGGTCTTACAAGATGACATAAAATGATTGTCATTAATCTCGAGAGACTGGCTCAGCAACGCACTAGACCACAGGACACAATTTCGCTTGCTTAAGGTACCGGAACAGCAAAACACAACAGCAGTTTCCACAGCGTGGCTGCGCACAATCGCGGCTCGCCATTAGCTTTAACACTAGGACCAGTCCATGTCGCTTGCGAAGCGTAGGGGACGCAGGCTCTCTACTACGCTATGAGAGTTCTACATTATAATCGTACACCCTAGCCGGCGTGTCGCCACCGCTGATCATATTCATTCTCGAGGAACTTGAAGTTTTTTGAAGGGCTTATATCTTGGTAAATATGGGCCTGAAAAACTGGTAATTTGATAAGAGCCCCAGTCAGAGTTCGCTAAAAAAGGGGAGAAGGAGGGGAAAAATGATAAAGTCGACCGATGCATCCAACCATAGCAGAGCTCTCGACGTTATAATGAGCTTTTCGAGCCGTCACTGTCGCCGTATGGCCCGACTGCCCACTTTTATCGTAAACAAGACAAGAAAAACGTCGCCTGTCCGTGGAAGACAAGCTTTCAGTCTCGACTTTCGCACTTAACAGCAGTACTTAATAGGCGAATGTTGTCTGTAGTTGTTTTTCTTTTATACGTCATGTCAGTTGTTTTTGTTTCTTCTATTTCTTTACTATCAGAGAGATCCAGCACCACCACTCAGGTGAAAAGGCTCAGCAAAAGAAGTTAATTTTTACAAAACCTTATTTGTAAACAAAACAACACAGAAAATAGACACCTAAAATTCATCTAATAGCGAACGATTCCGAACAGCGGCCGCGCTTCTACCAGTGTATTTACACGACCATCATTTTCGACACAGAGCCGCGCCAAAAAGTCTAGACATGTCACGTGACTTCTTTAGGCCAATGAGCGTGTGGTATAGGTGAACCCCCATCATATGCCTGGACGAGGCTAACGGAGCATGAAAAGGGGTGCCATTCTGATGTTCGTGGCTTTATTCATTCATCTGTTCGTCGCTAGCTGTCAATGGTTCTATACAATTTCATGCAGATCTCAAATACTCGTCAACAGTCTTCTCTTTACAACGTTATCGAAAGAACTAGTGAGGTATTTTGTGGAGAAAGTGTTCCAATTACACCTACAACCCCTTAGGCAACGTCTCCTTACCTGAGGGCTCGGCAAAGGAACATCGTCGTGTGTTTTGCTTGTGAAACTCACATGTTGTTCAATTCATAGGGAAAGGAGGAAAAAAGGTAGGTATTGATGGGGAAAGCGGTTCATCTGTCGATTTGTATGAATAGGATTTCTATGCCTTTGCATGTGCATTCTGTGATTTTTGGAGCTGTGGTAACGAACCACACCACACCCGAATTCTATCGGCTCATTCATTCTCGGATAGGCCCAGCGTTCCTCTATCCGTCATTAGGGATGTGCGGAAGGTTTGTTTCGTGTGTTACTTCCCACTCAGTCTTCAACCCCAAAAGCGTTCCGTTTACCTATGCGAGGGTCTCGCCTCCCTGTGACCTCGTACAGGCCACGGGGCTCCAAGAAGACTGACGTTAGTGTGTGCGTCTGTGTGTGTGTGTGCTTTTTATACAGTTTCTCCCTTCGCTAGAGTGAGAGAGGATCGGTCTTACGAGGAGGGAGCGAGAGAAGAATTTTTATTTGTCTTCGTGTGCCCCCCTTTTTTTGTGTGTGCGTGTTTGTGAGTGTCGCTTTTGACCCTTGCAGGCTTTATTTTGTCGAGATTGCGGCGAGGTGGATTTTCATCCCGAAAGCATTCCAAGTTGTTTCTCCAGTTTATGTGGAATTTCTCGAGGATAACCGTCATTCGGCTATTTGCTAGCAGATCGGTAGACAAGAGAGGACTTCTCATTTAGTAATTCCTCTCCCATTCATGGATATGAATACGTTCTAGATCTAGATCTACTTCTAGTCGGGATGGATTGTACTGTATTTGCAGCTTTTTGTAAGTTAGGCTGTGGTTTCGCATGCATTAGGCCTAGTCTATTATTATCTAAAGATGGGTCGAATGCCATTGAACCTCGCGACTGTTTGCTCGTTGTAAAACTAACGTAGAGCCGGCCGGCCTTATTTTGTTGTGCATTAGATACAACTGTATTGTGTTAACATTCAGTTGTTAGATCTAGATCTAGATCTAGGCCTAGAATCTATAATAATAATATTTTTATTAGGCTCGGAAACGCGTTCTTTTGCTCGGAGAGAACTTACGCTGCATTGAAACGACATTTGTTGTACCGTAACTAGAGCTCTAGATGTAGATCTAGATCTATCTATAGTCTTGATTAAAGGCCAGCTCTAGATTTTTTGTGTTTGTTTTTTTTGCTTTTGTCCTGTTTTTATTTATATATTTATTTATTTATTTTTTTTACAGCAAATGTACTTAGACTAGATTTTATTAAATATTAGGTGGTTCAACAAAGAAAACAAAACAACCAACAAAAAACCAAAAAAAAAAAAGGAAATGGAAAAAAACAACTAAAATTAAAAGATTGAAGTGAAGAGGTTCAGTTTTAAATTTCATAGACTTATGTCTTTTTTTTTTTTTTTAAGTGAGATCAATTATATTATGCATCATATGGATCTTTCTCTACCTAATAGTTCACCAAGCTTAGTTTTCATTGCAGATCTTGGATAGACAAACACTGAAAGTAGATCTAGATCTAGATCTATCTAAGGTTGGAATAAACACAGAGAAGTTCAACTTTTTTCAAGCAAAATGTTTTCAGCAAAATGGCTAATTGTTCATAATAGGAGCAAATCTCAATTTCCAATGTAAGTTTTTCTTCCTTTGAAGGAATCTTCTCAAGAATCTGATGTTTCACATTAACCCCGATTTCATCAGATCCACCCACAAATGAGCAGTGCTAGTGGGAAAGAGTTTCGTACATCCCGACTACTTTAAACTCTTGTTCTTTACTGACATGTCTCAATATTTTCTTTCTGCTTTCTGGTTGAAAGGTTAAGGGATATGGTAAGAGATAAGGACAGGGTTAAGAATAGGGCTAGGGATTGATTGGATGATTTCTACATTATGGAACTGTTCCGGTGGTGGTGTCAGTTCTTGCCAGCACCAGGCTATTGTCATCCCCGCCTCCTATTCAGCCTAATTCAGGGGCATACCTTTGGAAACTAGCTTAGGCAAGCAGTGAAACTGCATCCCTGTCCAATCATGACCCATCCTGGAGATAACCTTACACCCTCATGTCAGCCCAGGAATAAAATTCAAACTCCATAAAAGTTAATGTGTAATCTTTTAATTAATACAAATCAAGACACAACATAAAAATTAGGCCTACAACGGCAGTTAATTTATAATTGCATCGGCAGAAATTTTTTTTTTTTTCCCATGACCGGGAGATGGCTTGTTTGATTTTAATAAAATGCTTAGTAGTTGCTCTTTCTCCACCCCTCCTAAAGGCCTGTTTACAGTTACATTGGTAGGTTTAAGGAATGGGGGACTGTGTGGGAAGAACTCTCCTGGCTTTCCGTATTTTATTTTCTGATTTCTCCCTTTGAAACGTTGTTTGTTTACACTGGTCCGTTTTCTGAATGAGAAGCGACGCACATCGTTTGTTTTGGTCATGTTTCGAAGGGGGAAATCGGAAAACAAAAGATGGAAAGCCAGGAGAATTCTTCCCAAACAATCCCCATTCCTTGTTTCTATTCCTAAAACCTACCAGTGTAAACAGGTCTTTAGCCCCATCAATCCAATGGGGCATAGGGCGCGTGCAGTTCCTGAAGTACGTGAGATACGCCACTGCTGCCAAGCTATAATCACTTTGATGCTGTGAACAAGGTGGGGAATTCCAGTGGCATTGATATCTGCATTGTGATAAAAACTGCTCTGGAATTATCATTAACATTCCAGTCATGATCTCATGAGAGAGAAAACCTCTTAATGTGCATAAATGTGTGCCTTATCAGCTGTTTCCCATGAGCCACTGTCATATAGGTCAAATACTGGGAGACAAAGGCTATAATGTGGCATTACATTTTTTTTGTCATGGAATTTGTTGTGCTTCATTATAAATCGGAACCTTTCTTAGTGAGTTAGCCATAGTTAGTTCAGGACGAGTTATGTGTTCCAAACTCTCACTCAATCCAGACTCCCTAATTATCCTAAATCTATGCCTAACCATGGCTTTATTTCTATTTTTAACCCTGAAAACCAAATCATATCCCTAATCCTACCTCTTATCCTTTCAATCAAAAAAAAAAAAAAGTGATAACTAATATTGTATTAAGACAGACCGTGTGTAGAACTGTGAAAGTTGAAAGGCTATAGCCTATATGGAATGATGGTGAAGAGCATAAATTTACAAGTAGGCCCATGGTATGAATGTGTGTTGATTTATCATTGTAAATATTTTGTTCTGTGATGAAAACATTACATTACAGTCAGTTTGAAAAAGAATTTGGAAAAGATCCATAGGCCTCACCATCAAATCAAGATATACCAACCATATCCCATGAGAAGATCAAGGACGGGAATTCTCAAGAAATTTCCAGAGTTTTTGATTTTTAAAGACTTTTCCCCTCTCTAAACTCAATTTTGTTTGTTGTTGAACTTGTATGAATTGGCCTTAGTTTTTGTATGCATTGCGGTTGGCAGTTACGTATTTATCATGTCAAAAGTTGTGGAAATTTTTTTATCATCAAGTAGTTCCCATCCCTGGAAAATGCTTGAGCACACATACATAATTTTCTCTAGTCGTCACAAGTGGGAATTATCCTCCTCACAGCTGATATCAGACCTGTAGAGATTTTTGTCCACCCTCAACTTGTGTCATCACATATTCATAAAAATATAAAACATACAAGTTAACAGTGAGGTTCTGGCCTGTCCAGTGGTTTTGGTTAATTTTCAGCCCCTTAACCCTTTGATTACCGATGCCGCGAAAGCTGGATTTTCCCAAGTCCAGTTTGTATTAAGATTCATGTATTTCAGTTATTTTCAATGGTAAATATGAATCTTAATCAGGCTGTTGATCTATTCTTAGAAACTAGTAATGGAGGAACAAAACGTATAATTCATGCAGCAGTAAAGAGTTAACAGCAATGCCGTTTCAGCAGTGAAAGGGTTAAAAATATTCCAGTTCCCATTATAAGAGTCTTTTAAGTGGTATCTTGATGTTATTCTATCAGAATCCAAACCCCCTGATGTTGCGAGGCAGGAAGATTTTACGGTTACATTTTCATGTCATGTAAAAAAATATAAAAAAATAAATAAATCAGTGGCCATTCCTTGTACGCTTTTTCTTGCTGTTACTTAGATTTGCTAACTGTTATGTAAAACGAATTTTACTGTGTTTATAAGTAAAAGTTATTGTCTATTTTCAGGAGCACAAGTATTCAGAGAACAAGAGGAATTGTGTTGAACTTGAAGTCTATGTTTACTAATTTGAGCTGGAGAAATCAGTACACAGATATAAAAATTAATAGTGTGTGATTATACAAAAAAGCAAGTTCAAATCATACATAGTTGTAGAGTCTCCACATTGGAAAATTGTGCAGTGAGCACTGGTGTGAATTCTTGTGAAAGTATTCTGTGTCCTTTGGTGGTTAGTTTGTTTCTGTTTTCCGGTTTATTTCATCATCATGTGTGTGCCACATGGGGAGTTGGGAGCCTGCAGATTCTTCTTGTGTTGTGGTCTCAACATTTGAAGCTGTTTTGTGTTAAGGGTCGGAATCTGGCGCAGACATCATAATGTGAACTTGCTGGTTGTTATTCGCACTTTGGATACACTTAAGTACGGATTACGCAGCTGGTTTGCTTGCTGGGAATTACATTGGTGTAATTTGCCAAGTTCAGTGATTTGGATTTACTTCTGAAGTAAATGATAAAAAATACGTTGTCAAAGTCTGTTGTATCCATCTTCTTCCACGTATCTCAACACTGTTGGCGAACCCAAACAGGCGAATGCACCCACCTGGCATGTGGTGCGTAACTTTATGTTCCGCAGCAAGCGAAATTCACTCGTGAAGCGCCTGTGGAAATACAAGATAAACGATGAAACCAAGAGTCCGTCTCAAAAAGACGTCCCTTCATCATCACCTTCAACATCGGCAGGAAGCACATCACCACAGGAAGACCTGGAGTTGAAATCGGTGACCCATTCATTTTTCAAAAGACTGCGGGAAGAGCAGTTGGAGACACTGCTCAAGGCCATGGAATCTCGGGGAGGGGAGGTCACTCCCTGTGTCCCCGTATCCAAATCGGATTTACGACTAGGGAAGCATTTGGTTTCTCCATATGTTCTTTGCTGTCGAGTGTTTCGATGGCCAGATTTAAGGAATGATACAGAGATGAAACGACTGCCGTCCTGTCGGAGACAGAATGAAAAGAAAGAGTCAGTGATTTGTTGCAATCCGTATCACTGGAGTTTGGTGGTCAAAATAGGTGAGTCGGTATAAATTTCATTTGACTTTTTTCATAAGAAAACCTTGTAGAATGCAAAATGTTTATAATGGAAACTTGTATTTGTAACCTTTTCAGAATCAAGGAGTTAAAATATAGGCTGGCATTATCCGCCAACATTATCAGCGGACACTACTCAGGTTTATCTTATCTGCCAACAATATTGGCCCGGGTTTGTCTGCCAGTATGGCGTTGACTAAATACAGAAAAAAAATTAAAAACAACAGGATTTATTATATTTTTGTTAGTCTAAAAAAAAATTTGAACAGATTGATTCCTAATAAAAAAGCTGAGCAAAAAATAGTGTTTCTGAATGGTAACTGGTATGACTGAAATCTTCATCTCTTTCAGGGTACCTCATTCTATGAATATCAGTCCAGGGTTAATGTAATTTGCACAGAGGACACAATCCTCAATGATCTTCATGCACTGTAACTTAAAACTAGATACTATAATGCTGTTTGTTTTGGAATTTGACAAACTATTATAAAACAAATACAGAAAATCATTGGGGTTGATATGTGAGGCTTTGCAACATGCAACGTTCAGCCATTTCTTTTGCCACATTTTCACTTGGTTTGTTTTGGAGTCTGCCAGGTGGATTTTTTAGACATGTTACAGAACTAGCCTTTTTAATTTGTGGTCGTTGGTAAATCAGAATGGAAACTACTAGCATACTACAGTAGTGAAAAAGTTTTGGTCACTGTGAACTTTTTTGTCTCTGCATGCAGTGGAAAGTCACTGCTTTTAGTTTTAGACAACAAAACTGCTATTGATTTAATTGATCATTCAAGCCAGTGTCACAGATTAAGATTAACATTGGTCTAGTAGTTAGAGACCTTCACATGGGTGCAAGTAGTCCTGGTTTTGAATCTGACTCACTTTGTGTTTAAGTTTAAGTATTTAACAAGGATGATTATTTTATTAAACTTTTTTTTATTTTAACATTCTCCTGTAGATGAACCTCCAATCTATCCAGATAAGTTACTCAGCTCGCCATTGCAGTCCAGGTTGGGTGGACAAGTCAAGGAAGGTAAGATGTTATCATGGTCTTTTCTGCTGATTTATGAAAAAAAGACTGTGCCCCAAAAACCTAATTTTACACAGGGGGCAAAAAAGACACCCCCCCTTCCAAAAAAAAATCTTGTAGAATAGTGTTGGTGTATTATATTACGCAACATAGAGGTGTTGATCAAAACAATGAGATTTTTTTTTTTTTGTGGTTTTTGTACCCACTGGTGTATTGGTCCATTGAATAGAATGCACATTGTAGTTCATATTGGTTCAGCACTTTTCTTAACCCAAAAACTCAAGGTCATCATATTGAATTCCACTTTAAAATTTGAAAGTTTATGCCAGTTTTGAAAGTAGTAAGTGCTGCAGTTGTAGAGGAAACATGTTAAGTTTTTTCCTCAAGTGCTCCAATATTTTGTATGGATTTGATACACAAGCCCCTCAACTGACGGATCATTACGTAAATTTGTTACTCATTTTAATCAGAATGGGAAAAAAAATCACTTTGTTATGCCACAAAAGACATTCATTTTCACAGAGCCGTGGAAAGCACTATAACTATTATTTACATACAGGTGTCATAACACAATACATGTAATGAATGTTATATGGCATAGAAGTTGAACCTCCATAAACTATAGCAAAGGAATCTATTTTTAGACTGCATTGTTGAGGCGAAATACAGAAGGTAAAAACAATCTTTTAAGTTTTATATCTTTTTCTGTTTGCTTTGATGTGTATAATTCCAATGTTCCTGTGAATATACTTGATTTTAACTAACCCTGTTTACTTACAATTTACAGAACAATATCCTCGGATTATGGAATCTACTGAAACTGGACTTACACCTTCTGTCTATCCGGATGAATTTACTGGTAAGAAGTGCCTGTATTTGCTCTTTCTTTCCCCAACTGTCCCCTTCTCCTGTGTTGTGTATCATATTTATAATACATTGTGGTGAATCTGTCTCAGTACTCTTTCTTACATTGGCTTTCAATTCACCATACCTCTGAGTGAATGGGTGGTTGGACACTTCTGGTAGAGTCACCTCATGTCCTATTGATCTGTTATATTCTGTCTGTCCTCTTGCTTTTTTGTTTGGTTCTTTTGTGACTGTTGTCGTACTGATATGCTGTCTCCAAACTCAAAACCCAAACCATACTGCTGATTTTTGTATAGATTCTGTTCATATTTCTGGTATTTTACATGTCATTCTCTCTGAGTGTTCCGCGTGGATGGGAATTACCCTACTAATGATTAATGGTTGATCTCAGCCCTTTGGAGAAGCTTGTCCGCCCTCAAGCCCTTGTATAGATTCATGTATCACTATATATATCAGGGGGTGGCCAAACTTACTTGTAACGTAAAAGCCACATACGATAGACTTCAGATGTTCAAGAGCCACAAGATATGGAAAAAATTTACACAAAAATGTTTTTATTGTTACATACACATTTAGTTATAAAAATTTTATATAAATATTAAGAAACACATGTGATGTATGCAACAATATTTACTTATGAGTTCAGTTTTTTAAACTGTTAATTTGAATTAGTTTCAGTAATCACAAAATACACCCTAAATGTTTTCAAAATATTGATTGATGATTGTTTAAACTATACTGAAGGTATTAAATACAGTAATGAACAATGATAATGAGCTATCTGAGAAAATATGAAATTTATATTAACTGTAATGAAAAAAGAGCTCAGCCAACATATTTCCATGAGTCGCATGATAGTCGTAGAGCCGCATGTGGCTCGCGAACCGTGGTTTGGCCACCCCAGCTATATTCATAAACACATGAAACTCTGCAAGTTTACAGCTAGCTAGGGTCAGCGGGTGTTCACGCGCAATATAGTTTATCATTTCTACACAAAGTTTAAGGGTATCTCACCTTGGGGAGGAGATCTTAAACTAAAGTGTTGAACCTTTTCATTTAACACTTTGTAAAGTTTAACTACAAAACCTTCAGAGCAGTTTTCTTATATCGCCTTGGGGAGTATGTAGATCTTAAAGTGTTAACAAATTCACCGGACACTTTACATGTAAAATTCAACTACAAGACTTGCAAGTAATTTCCAAGTAACGCACTGATGTAGAAATACAGCCCTGCACGGGCGAGGATGTTGTATCCAAAGCTGGCAAAGAATTATGAAAGTCACACCTCCCCGATCTTGGCGCCTCAAGGGTTAAAATGCGACATTTTCAGCAGAAAAAAAACGTGTTTAAGTCACGCGTGTCTAAAAGTGGCTGGCAGCGTCACAAAGTGATAAAAGAACAGTGACGCAGTTGTAGATCTGACGATGCTGCCGTTTAATGTGTTAATGAGAGAAATTGGCTCACATCTCGGCCTGAACGGCTCTTCCCTGGCACAGTTGCCAACCTGCCGTCTTGCCGAGTTGCATTGGCGCTGTTTCTAAATCACTGAAAAATTAGGACCAGTCGTGTTGCTTTTCTGCGGTGCATGCAGTGGTTCTTTTTACCCCCGGAGAGAGAGGGAGAGAGAGAGATAGGGGGGGGGGGGGATCTGTTGTCGCAAAACGGGATTTTATATTATATGTACACACTACGTTTGGCGAAATAGTATAAAAAAAAACCACAGAAAAACCGTGGGGTCGCAGCAAGGCTTAAAGCAAAGTAAAAAATTGGCAAAGATAAAAAGTTATATTTAGCAAAGCCTCGTGTGAGAAATAATAACCCGAAGGATACAATAAAACGCAAAGAAAAATCGAAGGCAAAAAAATATTCTAAATTAGTAATTCGACGAAGCACCCTTTTCACGAAAAAAACAACAACAGAACAACAAAATGGAAACTTGAACAGATAAAGACAGTTGAACAATAACAAAAAAATAAATAAAAATGAATTAAAATACAGAATATTAAATCAATACGGTAACATATCTAGTATGTTTGGGCAGACTTGAATTGCTTTGATTGATTTAGGTGAAAGACATTGGGGTCGGAGACCATTTGGCGAAAGCTTGAACATGTTTTGGACATTGAGAATGCGAAGTACGTCACGTCGGTTAGAGGTTGGGGGGGGGGGGGGTGAAGTACAGTTTGCAAGTGAAGTTGGATCGAGAAAGTTGTTAGGGGACCGTGGTATTTTACACTAAAGTTGTCAAGGGGGCTTTGTCTAATGAACAAAGCCAAATAGAGTAAGGCTGCCATTATCCGCCAACAATATCGGCCCGGGTTTATCCGCCAGTGTTGGCTAAATTAAAAACAAACTGGATGTATTCCCTACTGTTGTTGTTGGATAAAAAAAAATAATTATTAAACAGATTGATTCCTAATGACGAAGACCTTTATTTAAAAAAAAAATATGTCCATCTTAGAATTGAACCACGGTCATCCGATTGACAGGCAAAGATGCTAAGCACTATACTTGTGCGGACCTCAAGGACTACTGTAGTCGTCCTTGCGGACCGTGTATTGTGAAGAAATGTTTCCAAAATAAACATTACCAAACCAATTATCCTCGGACATAGTGGTAATCTATAACTGGACTGTGAACACAACTTAGCATTAGGGAAAACACTGAACTGTTCAATTACACAGAGAGAGAGAGAGAGAGAAATAGTCGAAGCAGGTTTATCCCGGCCAAATGGGGAAGGGGGGGGGGTAATCGTGTTTGCTATTGAGAATGTGACATGGATTGTAGAATTATGGGGGGGGGGGGGCTGGGGGCACCAAAAGTATGTCACATGACCCGTATACATGAAACTTTGTAGAGATCTCAGGTTGTATATCGATCTTATGAAGCGGGCAACAGAGGAAGTTTGGGGGCCCAGTCGATGCTTGTGCCCACCCAATGTCTTAGCTGTGGTTCAGTATTGATTAACTCTCTCTGTCTCTCTCTCTCTCTCTCACTCACTCACACACCCGTGCTCGCCAGGGGTCATCGCGCTCTGCTGGCAAAATTGCTGGCATGTATTATTTACACAGAGGATTGTAATTTGTTTTTGTAGTTTTTCCCTTGTTCTTTTCTGTGAGTGCTCCTGGCTAGCTCATAGCGCTGGTCCTCTCGTGAAACTCGCGGGTATGCTCACAAAAGCGTAGGTGATAACCGCCCCTTTTTTTTTTAGAAGGGGGGGGGGGATATATTTTTTTTATACTTTTGATTAAGGGGGAGGGGGCGTACAGAATACATGTATATTGAAATATAACTCAATTGGCGCCTTTGATTTTCGACACTTTGTGGAAGCGGAAGGGTCGATATTCAACAGACTTTCTGAAGGCGGGTGGTTGTGGCGGCCACTTGTACTTATAGGGGCTTCTTCTCTTCTTCCAGCGTTGCGTGGTAAACTGTCGCAAGTCTTTTTTTTTTTTTTTCTTCTTTTTTGGCATCTCTGTAGCCCAGGCCAACCCGTTGGTTTTTGTTTTCAGTTGGGAGTTAAATTCTGAAAACTAAATATTTTTGAAAAAGTATTTTAAAAAAATAAATAAATTATCCTGACCATTGAATTTGATAAAGAAATTTAGATTTTTGCTTCTCCTGAAAAAAAAAAAATACCCAACCAAAACCGATGTAAATGGAGTTACGATAGCACGCGGTCCCCACCATTATTCTGTTATGTGTGTCTGTCTGAACAATGTTTTTTTTTTTTCTTTCTTTCTGCGTGACTGCGTGTCTATATATGGGCATCAACCTTTGCAAGATTTGTGAATTTTGTCTTGTTTTTGTGGACGGACTTTCTGTATATCCAGGCCAGAACTCGGGGCTGGTAATTGGGGGAGGCGGGGGGGGGGGGGGCAGATGTAGATGGCATGGGCCCGCGATTTGACGAGTGGGAAGGGGCGGAAGGGCTACTCTCACTGATAGAGGCAGAGAAGGGGGGGGGGGGTAAAGAAAACATGTTGTAGAGAGAATCAAAGACAAAGAAAACCCTTTTAATGAAGCAGAAGCACTTCCTTTCGCGCAAAACATTGAAACGAAAAAAAAAAAAATTCACAAAAATGTGCAGACATATATCTTAGGCGAGTACATCAAGAAATTAATATCCAATTCGGTCTAGATCTAGATGTGTGTGGTTCAGTATCTCAACCCCATCGAGATTTTAGACCACACTTACTCTGTGTTTATTCACGTATTATCATCAATTTAAAGCAGTCCAAAATACATAAGTTTAGCTTTTAGAGCAAAGATTTTTTTTTCTTTTTAGTTATTAATACTTACAAATTACACACCGATCTGCTTGATACTTTGACACACAATGGAGAAAGCCTGTAGAAGTAGTGTGTAGTGTGTAACTCAGTTCAGTCAGAAAGTGGAGGTAGAACTTTGTCATTCTAATGGGACATAGTGGTGGTTTCAGTCCAATTTCAGCCTTGCAATGATTTTCCAATTCCCAACAGTGAATCTGTTTAAATGTCCCGCTGTATCCCTGTGTGTTTTTCTTTCTTTTCCCCAGCTTTTTTTTTGTTTTTGGCTTACCTCTTTCTCCGGGTTGCAGTTTTTGTCTGAGCGCTTCCCTTTTCTTACTCAACCGTTTCCGGCGTACCTCCCCGAACTCGCTGTTTCGATTTCTGAACCTTCTTTTTTGTTTGTTTGCTAGTCATTCCTGATTATTCGTTTGCTTGCCTTTTGCCTTCTTTCTTTCCTTCTTTCATTTTTCCTCGTCTTTGATTGTAACTTTTTTTCTTTTTTTTCTTTTGGGTCTGTGCTTGTTGTTTCAAGTGTCTTCTCTGATCGATATAGGCGCTTTTTTGTACATGTAGTCCTGTCTGTCTGTCTGTCTCACTGTGCAATATTGGTCGGTGGGTTTTCCCTTGTATCATGTATGTGGCCTTCTTTCTATCTTATTTTTTTCTTCCTGGAACGATGTCTGTGATTCTCCCCCCCCCTCTCTCTCTCTGTATGCCCCCCTCTGTGTCTCTCCCACTCTCTATTTTTGTCTGTCCGAGTCTGCATGTCGGACATCAGTCTGTCTGTCTGTCTGTCTGTCTGTCTCCCTGCCCCGATCTTTTTCTGTTCCAAGTTCTTGGTCTACATGTACTTCCAACCTCTCTCTGTGCACCAGCTCGCCTTTCCGTTTGCATTCTCCATCGCTTCGTCTTATTGCAGTCTCTTCTGTTTTGTCCTCATTTCTCTCACTCCCACCCTCCCTCCTGTTTAGTTTTTCATTTCCTGACCTGAGAGTAACAAGGATCTATCTACTATTATTAAACCCTTTGGCCACTGACACCGTGGAAGCTAGATTTTCTCAAATCCACTCTCTGTTGAGATCCACCTATTTCAGTTATTTAAATGGTGAATATGAAACAAAATCAGGCCATTGATCTGTATTGAAAAGCGAATGCAGGAGAAACAAACCCTGTAACTGACGAAGCAGTTGAAAATTTAACAGCAATTGTTTCAGCACTGAAAGGGTTAAAATACTAATTGTCTCACAGGACCTAGTTATCTTTTCCTTGTTCATGTTTAGCGCTTTTTTTTTGTTTCCCCTATCATTTCCTCTTTCCTATTTTCTCTCACTCCCATCTTCCCCTCATCGCCTCTTCTTAGATCACATTCTCTTTTCTCTCACTCTTTGCTTCATATCACAATCTCATTCCTCTTTTCTTTCACTCCTGTCTTATCATAATAATTATTCTCTTTCCTCAGTTCTCTCACTCCCCTCCGCCTCTCCTCCTGTTTTGCTATCCATCCATCACGAGGGACACCGAGCCGAGCAAAAGCATTTTCTTGGTCTGCACACACACACATACACACCGTGGCCACGCACACACACACACAGCACATAACATAGCAGGCATGCGTGTATGTAGGGGGTGTCTGAGCCGATAGCCGAGGGGTAGATCGACGCACATCCATCGTGTACTGGAGGCTGAATATATATATATAGGACATGGGTCTGGGGAATAGGCTAGGTGAGGCAGAAAGATTGATGTTGTTGATGGTGTGGGATGGATGGTGGTGGTGGTGGTGGGAAGAAGTTGGTGGAGGCAACTCCTGGACATTAAGCATGGAGAAAGAGGAGGGAAAATGAGAGGAGTTAAGTAGTAAAAGAAAAATATACGTGTAGGGCACACACCGTTTTCCCCTTTCATGTCATCCATTTCTCTTTTTTCATGCCGCGCTCCTTCCTTTCTCTCTCTCTCTCTGTGTGTGTGTGTCTCCCTGCGTGTGTGTCTCCCTGCGTGTGTGTGTTTCTCTCTGTCTCTCTCTCTCTGTGTGTGTCTCCCTGCGTGCGTGTGTTTCTCTCTGTCTCTCTCTGTCTCTGTCTCTTGTCTCTCTCTCTCTGTCTCTGTCTCTTGTCTCTCTCTCTCTGTCTCTCTCTCTCTCCCCGCTCTCTCAGATACAATGGGAAGAATTCCAGCCAATAAGAAATAACATTTCTCTGGATTACATGTATTAGTTTTGTTATTTTGGTTTTGGACTTTGTAAAAGTCTGTTATTCCCCGTGTCCAGCCCCAGCCCCAGCCCCCCCCCCCATTCTCATTTCCCATTCTCCAGATTCACACCCCCCCCCTCCCCAACGGACATTTTTTCCATTTTCCCGATGAATGCTTCACTTTCATATCCACATGCAGTCGCTGTTTTTTGTTTTTGTTTTTTGTTTTCTGTGCTGAATTCCATGGCAGGGAGTGAGTGAGTGTGGTAGAACACAAGACATTGCCCTTTGCTGACTTATTCTTCTTCGTCTTTTCTTATGTTCTGTGTGTCTTCTGTACTTTCTTGCTTTCTTTTTGCTCCTGGTTCTCTCTCTCTCTCTCTCTTTCTCTCTGTTTATCTTTTTGTCTCGTTCTCTCTCTTTGTCCCAGTAGCTTTCTCTCTCTCTCTCCCTCTCTCTCTTATCTATCTTTCTGTCTTATTCTCTCTCTCTCTGCAGCCCTCTCCTTTTATCTCTTTCTCTCTCCGTCTGTTTCTCATCAACTCACTTTGTTTCTTTCTCTTATCTGTGTCCCTCTCTCTTTCATTTTCTAGCTCTCTCTCCTTTTGTTTTCTCGCCCCCCCGCCCCCAACCAATTCTTTTATCTTTCTCATTTATTTTCCCGTTGTCGTCATTCTCTCTGCCTCCACCAATGTTCTATTTCTCGTCTTTTTCCTCGCGTCTCTCATTCTCTTTATGTTCAGTGCTAGTTATCGCCCACCTCCAACATCCCACCCAAATTCTCTCTCTGTCTCTCCCTCTCTCAGACATCCGATTTGCCTTGGTTTTGTGAAGTTAATAACTACTGGATGTCGCGCACTAGTGAGGCTAAAACAAGTGTCACGTCAATTGATTCCAAGGAAGTTGCTGACTTTAACTCTTTCGGGACGTATCGCCAATTTATAATATTATTGTATTCTACATCCAATTTTAAAAAAAAATTAATTTTGCATTTGATGTATAACATTTTACCTTGCTATGAATACTCTTTTTTTTTCCTGAACCATGCTAATTACGTCCAGACTAGACCGAAGTTCCTAATAGTGCCAGCCCAGTGAATCCGTTTCCAGCTCGAGTCAGGCAGTTGACCCCTGATCCGTTACCGGAGCGTACTACATCGGCTCTTAAACTAAATATCAACGGCCCAGTGCATCCGTCTCATCTACCATTTCAGATCCGGAGGTGGATCCAGCTTTTTGCTGTATCGAAAGGTTTTAGTGCAACACTAAAATTGGCCCGTCTCTCATCAGGCAAACAATGAGTGTCACTGTCTGGCACACCGTCTAGGTTACGTGTATAGTTGTTTCATTTACGAATACGGACACAGCCTTTAAAACATCCAATAATTGCACATGATGCATGCGAGTTCTTTTACTGCTTGCCACATAGATTCTACAAAGCGACTGATAAAAGCCTATCAGCATGCAGTTTCGAGCCTCTTGAAAGATAGATCTGAATAACTTTAAAAAACTTCATATCCACGAAGGATTTTAAACACTTTGCAATTCATTCTGAATATCCCCAAATGTTAATATAATTTTACTTTTGACATGGGATTGTAAGGACTAGATCTTGGTTGAAGCAAGACGGGCCCAAAGCACTGAAATTAGTGAAAACCAGGCTGTGCATGTCTGGCTTTTGAAAAATAACCAATTGGATTTCTTTATATTGGAACTTTTGCATATTAAAAGAAAAAGTGTTGTGATCACAAAACAGTAGGTGATACGATTCAAGAAAAGGTGCAGATTTACGTATGGTTTTACACTTTCACTTAATATGTCACACAACTCACTTAACGTAATGATGAGCCGTTCTTTAGCCGGTAGTGGCTTCCGAAAATTTGTTGTTTTCTTCTCTATGTGTGGCCCAATCTTTTCAAGAAGAGTAAAAAATGTTTCTGGCTCCATTCGAATGTAAGCAACACATTTTTCTTTATCAATTAGAATTTGTTCTAACAGATGATGATACCATGTACTCGCCATAAACGTCTATTTCTTTAAATACTGGGTGCACCCAGTTACGTTTTCGTTTAGATCGTTTTCTCTTTAACCAAAGCAACAAAATTAGTTGCAACCTTTCCGCGTCCATTGTTCTTATGAACCTATTCCCGCCACACATAACTTTCGATAAAACATCGAAACGGATTCAAACTGTATGGCATCCATCTTACATCCGTTCCGATGTTTTATCGACGAAACGCTAGAAGAAAAACACCTGGAAGCAAACTGAGTAGTCGGATCTACTGGGTCGGCACCCTAACACTGGCATCCTGAAAGGGTTAAAGTCAAAATGGACTTGATTAGTGCGCTTCTAGGCGTATACCATCTCTCTCTCTCTCTCTCACACACACACTGAATCCACACAGTGGAAAGGCACTCTTTATCTGCCACTAGCCGAGTGAATACCGCGAGGGTAGGAGAGATACGAGGGTGAAAGATACGGGATGGGTAACACTACACTCCCCCCCCCCCCCCACCGCCCCTATTGTTGGGAAGGCGACAGTTCCCCTCCATTGTTTCATCGTAATTCTGCTTGCCCCCCCCCCTCCAATCCCCAAGGCGGCAGCATTCGGGGCCGCGGGGTTAAACCTTTTTTTACTGCGGGGGTGTCAGATCGCCGGGGTGACAGAGGTGAGGTGAGCAGAATGGCAAAACATCGCGAGTTACAAAGGGCTGCCTTGTTTTATATTGGGTGGGGAAAAATGGTTGCTTTTATCTTTCGGATGAGGGCAGTTTTTTTTTTTTTTTGGTACCGGTGAAGGGTCCATTTCCATCCCAAGGAGCTTCCTGGTCCATCCATTGAGTATACGCTCGGTGGGGGGGGGGGGGGTGTTGGGATGAAAGCTTTTCATTAATGGTAATGAATGAAAGATTTTCTGTCTCTCTTTCTTTCTTTCTTTCTTTCTTTCTTTAAACAGAATCAATGTGGATATCATAATTTTAACAAGCAAATAAAGGCTATGTTTCTACTAACAAAGCGGGTGGTTAGAGGTTGCTCCTGGTAAGGTCTGTTGTAATACGCACATGCTATTTCCCAGCACAATATTACAGTATATGGCCATTGTCGTATCGATATGCGATGTGCATTCTCGAAGGCTGTTTTATGGGACAGAAGTCAAATATCAAAAGCCAAATAGAGAAAATATTGAGTTAACCGTTCAACTACCCCGCCGCTATTGGTGTTGACTCCATACTAAAAACAAAACAAAAAATTGAGTTATTGCCTGTTGGTGAATTAAAAAAAATAAAATTAAACAGACTGATCCCAATAAAACGACTTTTATTTGAAAAAAAGAAAAATAATAAATACCCGCTTGAGAATCGAACCACGGCCATCCGATTGACAGTCGAAGACGCCAACCACTACACTATTGCGGACCGTGTATAATTGTGAAGAAATTTATCCAAAATGAACATCACTATACCAGTTATCGGCGGATAAACACTCGGGTAAAAAAAACAAATGCCCAACAGTTTTTTTTGCTCCATTTCATGACAGTCTTGGGAGGGAAGTAGGGCGCCTGACGCCACATTTGAAAAAAATTGTCCTCAGATCGGATGGAGATAAACGGATTCGCTGATCATACCAAACAAATATCGTGTTTTTATTTCCCAGAAATGTGTCTGATGATGACGTAAGAAATGTCCAGTGATTACACAGTGGCCTGTGTGTGTGTGTATGCTAAGCCAATCTCCCACCGCCGGCCCTAGGTTTTTACCCAGCAGCCAAAGGCAAGGCTGCCGCCGTGTTGGCGGGCGATTGTCAAACACGTGAAGATGGCCATTCATCCATTGCTAAATGAACTCTCAAACCACGGAAAACGATCTTGGGCCATTTTTAGGACAATTTTTTGTTAAACATTAGAATTTGGCTTCAGGGAAGGGAGCAGGCACACAGACAGACACATAGATAGAAAGATAGAAAGATAGATAGATAGACAGACAGACAGACAGAGGCTGTTTCTGATAGCGGATGGTTGGTGGACGCCTCTGATAGGTTCTCCTCGTGTCCTACTGATTTGTTCTATTCTGCCTATCGTCTTGCATTTTCCTAGCACAATGTGGCAGTCATCGTGTCGACGTGATTTTTCCAAACTCAGACTCAATGACCTACAAAATAATGTACTTAATATGACATCGATGTTGGAGGGATATAATTCACGAGTGCCTCTTTTACTGTTATACTGGAAAATAAAATAGTTGCGCTTTAAATTAGTCACCAGAACCTGATCGTCTCAGATCTGAGCAACAAACAAAAAAAAAAGCCAACAAAAATCTATATAAGGTGGTCTAGAGCCAAGGTGCTTGCCTCTCATGCCAAGGGTACCGGGTTCAAAACCCGGCCGGCCTAGGCGTATTGTAAGTGTGGGATATTTCTCATATTTTCGTGTCGCAGATAAATTGGGGGGTAGGATCGAGTACCTAGTACCTAGTCTTCTCGAATAAGGACGAAACAATTCGGGGGGGGGGGGGGGCGTGTGCGCGTTGTGCACGTTGAAGGTACCTTGGCAGTTGGAAATCGAAAAGAGCAGGCCGTATACAAATACAAACACAAAATATTTTATCTGTTTCAAACTGGTTGACTTTCTAGTGTCATCGAGAGCAAAAGATGTCAGCCAAAGGGACATTCAAGATTTCATATGATAGAAATAAGATGTACAACCTAGCAAGTCAGAAGCGGTGCCTCCGGGAAAGAAAAAATCTAAACGGAAGTAATCCCAACCCCCCCCCCCCCCCCCGCCCTGCCCCCTTTCCGATATTATAGCAAACTACTCAGTTTACTTTGACATTTTTGATGGCAAAACCCTGAAAACCGAAAAGTCAACCTGGAGAAATCTTGAAAATGCTTAATATTTACACATGGAAGTTCGCCGTGAACTTTGGGTGTGTCCACGGAAAAGCTTTTGCATGGAGTTCATTGGCCCTCGGTGTTTCTGAATTGTAACAGTGGTTCCATTTGTAACTTTCTTTCTATTCCACGATGTAACGCCCTAGCGCTGTTGTCAAAACAGCCAAACATGTTGAAAACCAACATTGTACAATGAAGTCAAACCGGGAATGTCGAATGGAAATAATTATTTTTTAAATAGGGCGCCATTCATACACCGGGTGAATGCAGTGCACTGAAACGCCGGCGGTACTGAAAGGATTCGCTGCGCTGGCAAAAGAATTTGCGGCATTCTTGCTACTACTCTATGAAAATATTTAACCCTCGTGTACTTGTGTTTGTTTTGTCTGAGGCGGGAGCCGACTCGTCATCTGACGTCATCATGATTGTCAGAATAATGGCGTCATAGCATTCGTCACTGGAAAAAAATAATTGTAAACGAGTATAAAAGTTATTAAATCAAGTTGTAAATCTTGGCCTCTCTCAGAAAGGACAAGTTGTGGTGTGGGTCCATATCAGAAAATAATTCTTCCATGGATCTGTGGGCATAGTACCTTCTTCGGATATGCATGAAGTCTACACATTTAGTTACAATATGTTTTATTGATAGTTGAAAACGTACTTTTTTTTTATTTTTTATTTTTAGAATTTTATCAAAGTGTTAAAATTATATGAATGTATTTAATTTCATTGTTAAACTTAACAGCTCTGAATACGAAACATATATAAAGAAAATGTACCCAAACAGACCGTGAAGATCGCCAAGTGGCCGGTATCGTGCCGTGAAACCCAAACCCAAACTCTTACGCAGTGGTCACTCTTCGGCCCATCCGTGACGTCAGGATATCGTGGTTTTGACCATGCACTGAGGTGGTGACATAATTAGCCTAAATGCGCACCGGAGGATTTTGATTGGTGGACTAATTGCAAGATGTGGTCGTCTTATAATATTATGTAGAACGCGCACATCCACCATCTTGTCAGACCGGACCCACGCATCACCATGGCGATTGTGGCATTGATTTTGATTCGTTAGCAAATTTGCACTGCGAACACGGAAGGCGTTGCGAACCAATCGGAGGCGAGCTAAAAGTATAGTTCGCTACAGTAAACAATGGCACGTGTGTATGCACATGGGAGACGTTCGGTCAATTCTTTCACTTCCTTTCCTTTGTTTGCACGGATGGTAGGGAATCTGACCAGCTTGGATCCATCCTTTCCACCCCTGTCATAACAGTCAACTACAGTGCAACCAGCAGGCATTTTAACAGCTTAGACACATCTCGAAGTTACACTCATCTGCTGATCCAGTGGCCACCTCGGGTGTCGGAAGAACAAAACAAAAACACTTCTGTGACGTCACGCGCGTTCTACCTATTGAATTTCAGTGTAACCCCGGGCTTCAACCAACTGGTTGGATCTCTCTAAAAGTCAGTTTCGTGACGTCACTATCCAGTTCGTTTCTAATCAAAATCGACCAGCGCACGCCTAACGCTAAGCCAGCCCAAAGCCACTGTGTTACCATTTTCACCTTGTCAAGAAAGGGCATTTCTAAACTTGCGCGGTTGCGTTGAATGAGAGAGCGGGGGTAATTAATGAAAGAGGGGGGGGGATTGAAAGAAGGACAAGTCCTTTCACCTGCAGCTTTAATTTATACATCATGTATCTCCACCCGTCACACCCCCCCCTTTTTTTTTTCCTCTTCTCAGCATTTCCTTCCTTTTGGCTATATTTTAAGTGGGCTGTAATGTATCAGAGAGAGAGATAAAGAGAGAGAGAGAGAGAGAAAAAGAGAAAGAGGGAGAGAGAGAGAAAAAGAAGGAGAAAGAAACAAAGAGAGAGGGAGAGAAAAAGAGGGAGACAGAGAGAACACTGAATTTGTCGGTATATTTTCGGTTGTAGCAGCCATCCACTCTTCCCATAATCTCCTTTCTTCCTAATTAAATATATTTTCGTTAAAGAGAGAGGTAGAGAGAGAAAGAGGGTTCCAGAGAAGAACGATAGAAAGAAAGAAGGGGAGGAGAGGCAGAAGAAAGGGAGAGACTGGGTGGATGAGAGAGACGAAGAGAGTGATGAAAGAGAGAGAGAGAGAGTTAGATCTGACAGTGCATGTGTGTGGGTGTGACACAAAATCCAGTCAACAGGGGTGCACACAAGACATGTAAAAGAAACTCCACCCAACCTCCAATACAACATTCAATTGCCTGCATGTCACACCCAAAAATGTATTGAAATCTGAATCAACTTTTTGTCTTCCAAAAAAAAAGAAAAGAAAAAAATTTCAGTACCTCCCGAGTCAGCAGGAGTAACCAAAGGATTCCCCGCCCTCGCTCAGTGTCTAGAGGTGCGGCGTCATTCCCCCCACCCCGGGGGCCGTCCATAAAGTTTACGGGCGGCTCAAAAGAGACACATGTCTCTCCCCTCCTCCTCTTTCTCTCTCTCTCTCTCCCCGTTCTGTCCAAGCGCATGAGAAGCGTACAACGAGGTCATTCACCAAGTTCTGTTTTGGTTTTTTTTTTGTAACGGATGGACAGACGGAGAAACAAAAAAAAAAGGGGGGGGGTGGGGTGGAGTGGAGGAGGGTGTCTTCAGAAATCACGACTGATTGCACCTATTTTACAGGTGGCCCCTCGGGTGGCCCGGGTGTATGAATGTTGTTTGACAGTGTAGTTGCCTTCTCTCTCTAGTCCATCAGGACCTGTGCGTCTTCCGAGTTTGACGTCATCCTCTCCCTTTCAGTCTGCCCATTGAATATGCATTTTCTCATAGCTATGAATGGGCAGAATAGAAAATTTCCCTGTCCCCGAGGCGTCGCCTACGTTTGGCTGCATTCAGTGGGATCGCGACAGTGGTTCTTAAACCTTTACACCTCGTGTCCACTAAGGTTTCTTGTGCACAGCCGTGGAATCTCAGCACTGGAATTTAAATATTTTGAAAAAAAAAAAAAAAAGAGCCTTGGAAAAGCTCCGGGAACAGTGGAATAGCTATGGAATTCCCATTGGGCTTTGAAAAAATAAGTTTACATTTAAGCAGTGGATTTTTTTGTTTTTTTAAAAACATTTTAGCCCCGAGAAGGCCCTGGAAAAATATTCTTAAACTTAAAAGAGTCCTGACATTCATCATCATACTATAATGAGCTAAGGGTGAAAGTTCTGCCCTCAGAGGCTCTTTTTGGGAGGGCTTCAAAACTCTGAAAGCATTCTCATCGCCTATAACTTGACTTATTGTGATGAAAGGGGATAATATAAAAATGCTGCAAACTCGGGGTAATTTGTTCATTTTGCATAATTCACACGTAAAATTCGCAACAAGGCACTTCCGACTCCATGCTTTTAGAACAGGGACACGCTATTATAATCTATTTTTAGTACGGTGACGCAGTTTTCCTCATTGTTAACTCACTGAAGGAAACAAATTGTGGATTAACGAAAACATGGATCGCCTGTAAACTTTAGCTAAAAAAAGGTAAACAAACTCAGAGTTGGCCCGGAATTCGATTCGATACCGATTCTGTCATTGATCTATTTGTCTGTTGAAGGAACTTTACTTTGTGTCCTAGATTTAGATCATTTACTAAGTAAGCAGGGCCGGGTAACTCAGCTTGTTTATATAATATACTGTACATATTTATTCAGAACTAGCCGATGTGTGCCACCAGTCATTGACTAAACCACGAACAAGTTAAGTTTCAAAATGTTTGTACAGATTGCAGTTGATACTCAGATCATGACATGACCATTGATGATCACGGAGACTAAAGCGTTTTTATTTTTTATTTTTAAATGTATTCAGTCCATTTTGTCCTCCCATAGTGGTCACTTTCGGCATTTATGTGACATTTCGGCATTTTCCAAGAGTGTTCAGTCCGGTGCACTTTCGTCTTTCCCCTCAGCGTGCTCAGATGTGCATGGGAGACGTTTTTTTTCTCTCCCTCATTCACCTCCCTCTCTATCTGTCTTTCTCCCATTACCCCCCCCCCCCCCCCTTCCAGAAATTCCAGCAGGGGAAATTTTCGTCCTCTCTTTCTCCTCCTGTTCTCGTCCTTCCCCCTCTCTCCCTTCTTCACTTCTCTTTCTCTGCTCTTCCCCCTCTCTACCTACGTGTCCTATCCTCCTCGACTCCTCCCCCCCCCCCCCGCCCCCCCCCCCACTTCAGTTTCAGAACCGCTGAAGAGTACAAAGACCCGGGAACCGCCGCCGTGCATTATGAGAGATTTGTATAGCAACTGTAGAGTATGTTTGTGATGACACTGCACACTGCAGGCTCTAGCGGCGGAGACGCGTGCCGTTCACACGTTCCGCTTTTCTATAGGACTTTAAATACCCCCCCCTCTCCTTTTTTTCCTTCTATTTATTTATGTATCCGCCTTTACTTCGTCATTCTGTACGCGGTGGGTCTGACAGATTGGCTGTGAACCGTGATGTGAACAGAGCTGATTGACTTTGTCATGGATTGGATAGATAGATAGATAGATGGATAGGAGGAACACGTAAGTTGTCAAGCAGAAATTACTTGCTACTCACACTGAACATAACTTTGTGGGAGACGGGGGGGGGGGGGGGGTTGAATAACGGGCGAACTGGGATCAGTAACGACTTTGATGGGGAGGGTTTCAAACATCTACAATCATGACCCTCAAACAGGAACTTTTTTGTGTTTTGTTTTGGGTACTGCTATGATTCAGCCATAGTTTAGTTGTGTTAGGTACGAGTGGCTCAGAACGATTTGTTTCACACCAATGCAACACCAGTGCAAGTACATTTTGTAAAGACGGCCCGTTTCCACTTGTCGCGCTGCCAGGGGTCTAAAGATACAGTTTCAATGCGCGGAATAAAATATGAAAAAAAAAATATAACCAAATAAAAGAAAAGAAAACACCCAAGAAGTTGCCTGGCAAGCGGTTTCGCCAAACACACGAGAAAAAGCAGAAAGCAAAATAAAAAAATCCCGCACCAAAAATAAACCCACGCGAACATTTTTTGTTTTGTTTCGCTTCTTTTGCAAGGCAAGTGAAAGTGAGGGCGGGCTGGAGAGTTGAATGCCGGGCGGGGGTCCAATCGGTGCAGTGTGGCGATCAATACTGACAGAATGATGATGGTGCGCAGCCAGTGTGTGCACAAATCACACCCAGCCTTTGATCCCCGCCGTCTTCCAGTGGATAGTTTATTCTTTTGCTTTCTTTCTGTCTGTCTTCCCTCTCTTTTTCTAATTGTTCGCCCTTCTCTCTCTCTCTCTCTCTCTCTCTCTCTCTCTCTCTCTCTCTCTCTCTCTCTCTCTCTCTCTCTCTCTCTCTCTCTCTCTCTCTCTCTCTCTCTCAACCACCACCTCTTGCGCGTTTCGTAGCTGGGCATAACTTGTATGTGGAGGGAACAATTCATATTTCCCCGTGGTTCTGTAATTTCTCCATCGCTCCCCCTCTCACTTTTCTACCTCCCACCTCTCTCTTTCTCAACCTATCTCTTTCAGCCGGTAGTTCTTTCTCTTCCCGAGTCTCTCTTTCTCTAGCTCTGTCTCTCTGTCTGTCTGTCTCTCTCCATCTATGAGTAATTCCTTCATCTGCGTGTCTGTTCTCTCCCCCCTCTTATCATTGTCTCACACACATAATTTATCTTCACTGTCATCACCTTCTCTTATATCTTCACTATCAGCTCTTTCATTGTTGGTTGGTCATCTCCCTTGTGTTTCTATCTCCCCATCTCTCAGTGTCTCTTTCTGTCTCCCCGGGTCTCTGTGTCTCTCTCTGTCTCCCCGTCTCTCTGTGTTTCTCGGTCTCCCAGCTCTCAGTGTCCCTCTCTCTGTCTCCCTCTCTTTCTCCTCTCTCTGTCTCCCCGTGTCTGTCTCCCTCTCTTTCTCCTCTCTGTCTCCCCGTGTCTGTCTCCCTCTCTTTCTCCTGTCTCTGTCTCCCCGTGTCTGTCTCCCTCTCTTTCTCCTCTCTCTGTCTCCCCGTGTCTGTCTCCCTCTCTTTCTCCTCTCTCTGTCTCCCCGTGTCTGTCTCCCTCTCTTTCTCCTCTCTGTCTCCCCGTGTCTGTCTCCCTCTCTTTCTCCTCTCTCTGTCTCCCCGTGTCTGTCTCCCTCTCTTTCTCCTCTCTCTGTCTCCCCGTGTCTGTCTCCCTCTCTTTCTCCTCTCTGTCTCCCCGTGTCTGTCTCCCTCTCTTTCTCCTCTCTCTGTCTCCCCGTGTCTGTCTCCCTCTCTTTCTCCTCTCTCTGTCTCCCCCTCCCTATCTCCTTCTCTCTGTATTCCGTCGGTCTCCCCTCTCTCATTCTCCCCCCCCCCCCCCTTTTTCTCTCATATCTGGATCATGTTGCACTTACCAGCGACATCAGCCTGTTGTAGCCACACCGTGGCCCAGCCAAGCCCTGTGCAAACTTCAGTGTTTAGTGTGAGCAAAAAAAATCTATCACACCATCCGCCCGTCCTCCTCAAGGCTGAACTCCTCAGCCAATGTTCGTGGATCATCATTAATTTTATTCATTACAATTACAAAATCTGCCAGTCTATTGCTGAGTTCAGGCCTGTGTCATGGTTTCAGTCCAGTTTCCTATCTATCTATCTATCTATCTATCTATCTATCTATCTATCTATCTATCTATCTATCTATCTATCTATCTATCCGAAGCACTGAATGAGCGACAGAATGATTGTGTGAGCGAAAAATGCTACGTTAAATAATCTGGAAACGGAAATCTCTGTGCGTGTTAGTTTGTGCTTTGCCCTAGTTTTCTTTCCTTTTTTATCCTTATCGAGCCTGATCTTTCTGTTTGAGCCAAGGAGTTGTCGCTACAGCACTCATTCCTTCTCTCCTTCCTCCGTCTTTTTCTTGAACGAGAAAACGGTAGGCTATTCTCATGGAACAGTACTCCAGGCACTAAAGTCAACCTGTGTGGAACACATTTTGGTCCTGTAGAATTTTGTTAATGACTCATTCTACTTACTAATCACAGAGTGAAAGTTTCGATCACTCTTTTTGATTCTACCAGTACTCGTCGAAAATGCGGCCCGAAAAGTGTTAATCTAAACAATTGTAAAGAATGATTTTTGTTCAAGATAAATGTGTCCACGTAACTCGTCGTCCAAAATTGAGGGAGTTCACCAAGTTTCATCATTTTTGATGGCGTTGTCGCGAAGTTTTAGCTGCTCACAGGTTCACCCTTTAGCTCAATTAGGCTATAGTAAGATAACGACTTCTTGTTTGTTCCAACTCCACTTTGTGCACAACTGAGAAATCCGATGTAAAGCGTTTACGGCTCTGGCATTATGACAAGAAGTTAGAATAAATCTGACTATGAAACAGCTTGATAAGTGCCACAAAGCATTTTAACCAGTGTCAAAATGTGCATTTGTACGTTTTCTCCATACTAAAAAATCTACAGTTTTCAGAAAATGGAGATAAAACAAACAAGAACCAAGCTCGGGTTACGACATTTTACAAAGTCTAAAGAGGCAAACTGAAAATGAGGCCACTGTCTGGCAGTAGAAAGAAATCAGGTCCGTAAGATTTAGTATGAAATAAGAGCTCATGGACAATTAAAAAAAAAAAAAATGCAACAGATAGTTTTTCACAAAATCCGTGTTGGCGTCGCCCATTCTACAAAAGACATGCTAGAAAGTGTTGCCAAGAAGTATATGAAATCAATATTTGACGAGCAATGTGCACATTTATGAGTATGCATGAGAAAACCCACAAAAAGTCGGCAGAACTGATTTTGAGAAAAAAGGCTTTGAAGTGAAAATATGGGTCCGACACAAACTTCCAACTTGGCTGTTGTTTAGGGGACCGTGGCATGTTACAGGGTAAACTGTAGGCGAGCAGTGAACACTACTCACTGTGATCTCTATAACGGCTTAGTTATTAGAGTACGGTCTCATAACATCAATCATTCCAATACATGTATTACTTGGTCAATTAGCTATGGCCACTTATAGGATTAAATGCCGTTTTCTCAAACTCTTGTTTTAGGGGGGTCACTGTCTTCAATTTATCAGAAATGTCTTGTCTTTTATTATATGTACAGAACTCAAAATGTCATGTTGCCGACTTAAGCCTGGTTTTCTCATGCACACTCACATTTATGAACGATATTTTATGGACACATTTCTACTGTTCTTGGCTTTCCTTATGACGTACGTAACTCTCTCTTCTCTCCTCTCTTTTCCTTGACGCAGCCTTCTCCTTCTCTCTCTCTCTCCATGTCTCCCTCGGCCTACTCTTCTCGCTCTCTCTAAGATTTCTCCTCTGTTCGTTCTTCTGCCTTCCACCTTCCCTCGTAGTTTCAACTTGGTTTCATTTTGCGAATAATATCTCTGCTCCCTTTCATTGCCTTAGAAAAACAACAAACAGTTCTTTATTCTCTCTCTCTCGCGCCCCCACCCACCCCTCCCCTTCCAATCTTGATTTCATACAAAAAACAGGTTGAAAGTGTATTGTGGTAAGCAAAATCGCCTCCTCTAAAGAAAGCAGACACAATGTCACCCCCCCCCCTTCCCCCCCCCCCCCCATTTTAACCCACTACCGCCCAGTGTGCCATATATAAAATAGGTCACTTGGAACGAAAATGCTCTATCGTTATTTTATTTTTCCTATTTTATTGACAAATAATTTTATGAATTATCACGTAATTGTCCCTTTTTGTAGTAGTCGGATTATTTAAATTTAGTGCAGCACATTATTATTGAAATTCTCAATTTTCGTCCGGCCGCTAGAGGGTTAAGCGACAGCCCTCTCTCTTTCTCCCCCCCCCCCCCCCCCCTCCCCCTCTTTCTGGA
Organism: Onchidella celtica; assembly: GCA_963931925.1. Taxonomy (NCBI): domain Eukaryota; kingdom Metazoa; phylum Mollusca; class Gastropoda; order Systellommatophora; family Onchidiidae; genus Onchidella; species Onchidella celtica. The sequence goes on along the minus strand of OZ007584.1, from coordinate 35,222,080 downwards.
CAAAATATGTGGGCTACAACTTAACAATATCTCGCCCTACAATATGCCTGCACCAAAAAAGTTTTCTAACTTCTTTGGCCTGCACTGTATAGCCTACGTCTCCGTTGCCTTCGTCAAAAAGGGGAGGGGGGGGGGTCCCGGCCGTGCTGTCTGATAAACCCTGCCCCCGCGTGCCTCCTCCCGCACTTGTTTAAAAAAAAAACCCACCAAACCCTTTCCTGTCCTGTCGGCAGTGTGTAAGATCGAAACGGGAAGACCAGCACAAGAATGCAGGTATCGGGTTTCCTCCACGGAGCCCGGCGATGACCCGGTTTTTGAATGGAAGGGAATGCGTTAACTGCAAGACAGAAGTGCTGAATGGGCGATACCGGTACCCGCTCGACGGAGATATCGTGGACAAAAAAAATGAAACTAGGAAGACACTAGTAGATTTGCCAACTGTTCTGGAATTTGAATGAAGGTTAATTACACAAGATGAGATACTTGGTGGTTCACGGGACAAATCTGACCGCGACCCCCGCCTAACGTTTTTTCTCCCCCCCCCCCCCCTCAGAATGATCTAGCTTAGATCTTTCACGAGAAAGTGGCCTCCGGTATGTTTCCCTCACCCAAGGAGCCTGGACTATCACTATACCTCTCTCTTTCTCTCACCCTCCCCCTCTGTCTGTCTGTCTCTCCCCTCAACGCCACTGAGATCTTTCACAAGAAAGTGGCCCTCACCCAAGGAGCCTGTACTATCACTCTATACCTCTCTCTTTCTCTCACCCTGTCTGTCTGTCTGCTTGTCCGTCTCTCTCTCTCCCCTCAGCGCCACTGAGATCTTTCGCATGAAAGAGGCCCGTTATGTTTCCCTCACCCTATACCTTCCCTTCCCCCCCCCCCCCCCGTCTATCTCTCTCTCTCCCCTCTGCGCAACTGAGACCCTTCGCATGAAAGAGGCCCTTTATGTTTCCCCCACTTATCCCCCCCCCCCCCCCACCCCCCTCTCTGCTTGTCGGTCTGTCGCTCTCTCCTCTCAATTCTGAGATCTTTCGCATGAAAGAGGCTTATTGTTTGTGAATAGATGTGCTGGATTATGTTTTGTTTGTTTTTATTTTTGTTTAGTCCGGAAAAGCTTCAAATAATCAGAGTCGCCAATCATTAGTAGAAGCCAACATTTAACTCTATTACTGTCATGAAAGGGTTACTGTGTCCCACCAAGAGTTGTCATCTGGGTCTATCTTTGATTCAGAAACCCCCCATAAAGTATACATTTCTGGAAAACTGATTTGATTGACTCTGGCAATCAAAGGAAGAACAAAACGGGCATTTAATTAAACCCTACGACTAGGGTTAAAAAACAATACTTTCATTTTCACATGTGACAACGCAGAACCTACAAAAAGATCATGTTCAGTTCACTGTAGGAGGAAAGCATCTGTACAATTTCCCGTAATCTGTAGTCTTGCTATAGATCTCATGTGTGCCGAGGTCCTACTTAACTTACTATGCATTTCTCTCCAGACAGTGAAATTGTACCAGATTCCACGCACGAGAACAACGGATTGCAGAAAGAGGCTGTAAGCCCGACCACAGATGAAGTTTTTTATCGCGTTGGTGTGGCCAGCAACAACAAACCCACCTCAAATCTAACTGGGGCCGCGCTATGGGGATTGTGTGTACATCGAGAACGGTAGTGACAGCGAGGAATGTGGAAGCCGGGGTGTGTTGGGAGTTGGGGGGGGGGGTGTCTTGATAATAGCGACCTATTAATAGAAAACTGTGTAAACATGGTCTATCTTGTCGTACTGTCTAAAAGATGCGGAATTTTTTTCGTTGATTTTTTTTTTTACTGTAGCTGAAAAACTGATATTGATGCCCGGGGGAAAGGCAAGCGCTGACATTATTCACACGGTGCGCACGACCGGGAAAGTTCATCATTGACAAGGTTTTTGGTGTGCAAGTGTTTGCAAAAGACGAGAGAAAAAACGCGTGGTGCGCAATGTCTGTATGCACACTTGTTTTGGTGTACAAGCACGACTTTTCAAAGACTGATTTGGTGTGTAAACATTTTCATAGCTCTGCAGTCAGGTTTTTTTTTTTTTGTTAGTTCGCTTTTCGTTTTATGGAATCAGCCAGAATCGTGTTTTTTAAATGTTTTTTTTCCCGAAACTGGATGAAATCGTCGTGTATTTTCCATATTGTTGTATCGGATGCCCCATTGACACCAAATATCTGGCAATCCTTTTGATGAATCCGTGAAAAATTTTGGTAGAGTTATGTCCATTATAATTATGTGTAAAGCAATGTTACAATTTCATCAAGATTTAATCATTACTTTTAAAGATATTTTAGATTGAGTGTCCGTCAAAAATGAATAAAACAAGCCAGCTGATCAAGACAGCCTTAACGCTTTACTTCATAACTTTTTTTCAATGAAGCTATTTCATTCAATTTTCGTACGCATACACAATATGTATTTACCCATACACATGTAAAATATCATTGAGATCGAAGAAGCAGTTCATGAATTTTAAAGCTTCAATTTTGGTGCAGTTTTGTTAATTTTGATCACTCGGTATGTACATTTTGGCCATTTCCAGAAAATGAGGATTGAGTGTTTGAAGAAATTGTGTAAAATCAGGGTTTTGGTCAATACGCTTCAAAATAGAAACTTATATAACAATGCGCACGAAAAACACAGCCATTATAACGATTATACATATTGAAATGAGGAGTGAGACAACCACTTTCATGAAAAACCAGAAAATGTCGTATACAACAATATTGCAAATACCCCTCGATATGTTTTGGCTTTGAATAACTTTGTGGAAAAGATAGAGAGAGAGAGGGAGAGAGAGAGAGAGAGAAATGACAAGGAAAAAAAAGAGGTGTCATTAGATTACCTATTCAGGCATTGTATAAAAAAAAAAGTCATTTTTTTGCCGTCTATTGAAGTCCCGGCTCTCACAAGCCGAGTTTGGTTGGACGGCTAGTTGGGCGATGACGTCACGTCATTGAGCTTCAGTGACCTGCAACTGGTTGGCTGGTGTGTGTGAGATCTTAGTTGAAACAGAGAGTTTGTTGCATTGTATAGCGAGGTTTCACTATTGGTCCATTTGCATTGCGAGACACGGGAGGCGCCGCGAAACCATTGTTAACATGGAGGGGAAAGTAGGTCGCTGTGGTAAACAATACCCGTTTGTGCATTTCCACGGGGCGTAAGAACTTACAAACGGCTCTAAATAGTTTGTCAGCCCAAAAATATGAACAAACCACAGTAAACAGATATGCGCACTAACTTTGGCGAGGGCGGTCTCTTTCAATTCTTGTTTACCATAGCGACCTAATTTCGCGATTTGGCGGAAGTGAGATCTTATTATAAATATTAAATACATACTCTCTGTTTGAAACTTACTGTCGTGACGTCACTAGTTACTATGCCAATCAAAATTGACAAATGCGCTGTGTCAGGCACGTCAGTTCGATATCTCACACAGTGCTGAGGTTTTGTCCACTGTCTTCTTTTTATACTGGCATTCCTCTATTCTTCCCTACACTCTCTACTCCTCTGCTTTCTTTCCTCTCTCTTGATTTCGACTTATGCCTTCAGCTCACCGCCTCTCTCACTTTCCTCCTCGTCTCACGCTGTCTCTCTCACCTTTCTCTTTCTTCCTCCTCCTGTCTCACTCCTTTTCCCCCTCTCTCTCTGTGAATCTATCCCATGCCTTTACTTTCTCTCTGTTTCTTCTGCCCTCTGTCCTTCTCTCTGTGAGAGTCTCCTCCTCTTTCTGTCTCTTCTTTTTCCCCCTTTCTCTACATTCTCCCCATCTCTCTCTTTCGCATTCTTTCTCTCCCCACCGTTCTCTCTCTCCGCGCCCCCCCCCCCCATCAAGATCTTTCCCCACCTATTTGGTTCATAGTTACCTTCTCAGCATCAGTCAGGTATCGAGCTGCAGGTTTCTCTAGCACAGGGGTCATAGTTCTCCGCGGTTCTTGCGAAGATTTTGAGGCTTTCCATGGTAGCAACGCGCTCCACGGTAAAAAAAAAATAAATTTTGTCAGGGTCAGCATTTTTATAATGCCATTTATTTAGTGTTTTTTTTTAATGCATGTATGAGTAGTCAGTATTAATTCTCATTATACTATTCAGGTTTACCTGACAAGTTTAATTTCATATGTATTAAGTACTGTTAAAGGGGAGGGGGGGAGCGGGGGTGTGAGGGTTACGCGTGTATAGAAACTGGCGACCCGAAAAAATTTTCAGTGGTTCAAAACATTGTGTACTGTGACCCATGCTAGCGAGGCCACGCTAAGTGAAAGAATTGAGAGAGAGGCGAAGTGGAGATAAAGAGGGGGGGTCGGCCCGCGAGTATCGGTTGTGTCTGTATTGTGATTAAGAAGGACCAGCAGCTACAACATGTTGACTCCTACATTGGGCTGTGTTGTATGTTCGGATGTAGTGATCTAGCTTTTTTTTTTGTTTCTTTATACTGTCAGTCTCTGTCTCTCTCTCCCACACTCTTTGTCTTCTTTCCCTCTCCCACTCATTCTCTTTCTTATCTCTCTCTTTCTCCCCCATTCCCTCTCTCTTCCTGATCCTCTGTAGCTTACGATGTAAAGTACTAGGACCGCCTTCCACTACTAAAGCGTAAATCATGATTGTTGTACTATTAAACAAGACAGTAAATCCCAGTCTAGCTTAAATTCACACTAACATCATTGTGATGAAAATGGAAATGGAATATGTTCCATCTTTCTGCCCGAGTCATAGCTTTATAGGACTAAAGCAGTGGTTTTCAAAGTGGGCTTAAACATGAATGGAGGATGACGGAAAGGGGGGGGGGGGGCAAACAGTGGGGAAACAACCACTGACTTGATCAGCAAAATATCTTTTTGCCCAATTTTGACATGACTTGATCAACAGCACGCTTAAATATTAAATGGGTTTTATGAACAGAAAAGGTCTTTTCCTGTCCACTTGATAAAGAATGCTTTTTCTTTAATAATGATGAATAATCATCATAGTTTACGCTTATAAATTGCCATGTGGCGAGCCAGCAATCTGGGGACCACGTCAGCCTTGGTCTGTCTTACCCCTAAAACATGGCTCCTACTGTAAACACTTGGAAAGGAGAAAAAAAATAATTTTTTTTTCGTATCTAATGTTTTCGCCTGAAACGGCAGTTATAGATTGTCCTGTCAGTTGTGATTGATACATTCTGTATTGTCTGAGGGACAACCAACCCCCCCCCCTCCCCCCGCCTTTTGTTTGTTTTGTTTTTGATTATTTCATCCGCTCGTCCATCCTCCCACGCAGCCTGATTATTCATTCATCCATTCATCTCTCAGTCTATCTCTAATGACTTGTGTGCATGTGTTCGTTCTTTCATCCATCTGTTGAGCCATTGATCAGGACCACTCCTTTGTCCATCTGTTTGCACGTGCCATTAGCCCAACGTTCATGCCTTCAATTGATTAGATAGACAGAGTAGAGAGAGATATTTCTATGCAGACTGATAAACAGATTGGTAAACTAGAAATTGGATGATAGATAGATAGATAGATAGATAGATAGATAGATAGATAGATAGATAGATAGATAGTCAGTCAGTCAGTCAGTCAGTCAGTCAGTCAGTCAGTCAGTCAGTCAGTCAGTCAGTCAGTCAGTCAGTCAGTCAGTCAGACAGACAGACAGACGGACGGACAGATAGATAAACAGACTTGATTTTTGATTACTGCATAGCCCACCTGTTTCTTGGTCACAGGCAGACAGGTCCTTAATTTGTTTACTGTGAGTCCTTAGGAAGTCCTTAAAAAGTCCTTAAAATTAGTTTTCAAGACTTTGTATGAACCCTCAGAGTCGATAGGACCATGGAACTCAGTACCTCTGCAACACAATAGAGCGTGTCCTGCGTGCGGACAGCAACCACTTTGGCCGTCTACATGTAGTTAGTTTGACAGTGACGTCACAACAGTGAATTTAAACAAAAACTTTGTATCTGTACTGGGCTTTGTCAGTGCGCTAGATTTCATTGATATTGGATATCATGAATGAAGTCACCACCCAGCCAGCCGATCGACCAAAAACCGCCTCGCGTGCGGTTTTTAACATTCATTATTCCGGCACTGGGATTTGTATATCTAACCTTCTCCCCTCTCCTTCTTGCTAACATCACATAACAACTCATCTCTCTTTCTCTCTCTCCCCCTCTTTCTCTCTCTTTCTGTCTGTCTGTGTCTCTCTCTCCCTGTTTCCTTGTCGTTTTTTACGGGAGGATCTAACATACAGCCTTTATTGTTTCAAACTTCCCTCCGTACAAAATCCTCCCGTCAAGCATAAGGCCCATTTTACCGTGACAGTTGACCTGAGCTGACCCCATTTCGGCCAGAAAATCCCGAGATAGTGCGGCCATAACACCCTCCGGAGAAAATGGCCCTCTTGACTTTGCTCGGCCACTGACTGTGGTTCCGTGTCTGTCCCTCTCCGTCCTCAAGTTTACACTATCTTGTATGGTACTCCTGCCCTTACCTGTCCACTAGTGTGTTTGTCACACGGTTAGTCACGCCATAGCCAGCCTGGCTGTGCAGTTGTGAGAAATTAGATAGGCGGTACACGGGTCATTTAACCGTAAGCCTTCATTGTTTAACGTTCATGGTCTTTTATCCATCGTTTTTATGTACAGAAAATCAGTGACCAAAATCAAAAAAAGAATTTAAAAAAATCCACGATGAACGTCACGCGCTGAACGAATAATGTGACCTGCAACTTTCACGGATGGGAATCCAAGAAAGTTTTTTATTTTTATTTTATTATTTTTTATTTTTATCTCTTGCTCTTTTCTCTTTTCTTGTGACTAATTCATAGTCATTTATCCCTATACCGCCACGAACTAATTAAATTGGCCGTCTTAATAATCACTCGGCTGTCAAAGCCGCAATTAAACCACCTGTACAGAAGTGTATACTCTGGTGTGGTTTCTAAATCAAAGGCAGCCTCAGAACATGACTGTGTAAGATGAAGACGCAGTTAAATACCCTTTGCCTAGACAGTAACTCTTACTATGTAAGATGAACACTTGCAGTTAAATACCCTTTGCCTAGACTGTAACTCTTACTTTGTAAGATGAAGACTTGCAATTGAACACCCTTTGCCTAGACTGTAACTCTTACTTCGTAAGATGAAGACTTGCAATTGAACACCCTTTGCCTAGACAGTAACTCTTACTTTGTAAGATGAAGACTTGCAATTGAATACCCGTTGCCTAGACAGTAACTCTTACTTCTTAAGATGAAGACTTGCAATTGAACACCCTTTGAATAGACAGTAACTCTTACTTCTTAAGATGAAGACTTGCAATTGAACACCCTTTGCCTAGACAGTAACTCTTACTTTGTAAGATGAAGACTTGCAATTGAACACCCGTTGCATAGAAAGTAACTTACTTTGTTGTAAGATGAAGACTTGCAATTGAACACCCTTTGCCTAGACAGTAACTCTTACTTTGTAAGATGAAGACTTGCAATTGAACACCCCTTTGCCTAGACAATGACTGTTTCCCGACAGTGATAGGGTTAAAAGGGAAAAGAATACCATGATCAATAGACACTGTTTCATGTGGTGTCCAGTAATGCAGAGGCGCAAGGGTTGTCAGGAAATTCTCATGTCAGCATTTCCCACCCCTGTTCTTCACTTATCATGAGTAGTGAAAATTTGGCAAAAAATAATACTCAAACAGTACAATGAAACGCGAACTAAAAGAGAAGACAGAAAATGGCTAACAAAGCCTCGCGTAAGAAATAATAATACCCAAACGGTACAATGAAACGCAAGCTAAAAGAGAAGACAGAAAATGGCTGCGTACGCGAAGCTACATACAAATTTTTCTTTTTGCCAAATTTTGACTTTGTTTATAGCCTTGCTGCAACCCCACAGTTTTTCTGTAGTTTTTATAATATTTTGACGTAAGTAGGCCTGTTCTTTTTCATGGTTGAAAGGTGAGCTACCAACGACCCATGTGCCGCCTGTCCAAGTCGAAGGAAACGCTGGTGCAGTGTTAAGGACTAGTGGGCGCCATCCGATGTTCTGGATATATGATATATAGATAACACATAGAATAGATAGGTAGATAACATGTAGAATAGATAGGTAGATAACATATAGTGAAATGTCGATAGATGGAGAGATGGTAGATAGATAACATGTAGAATAGACAGACAAAAATTTATAACAGTGGATAGATAGATCACATGTCGATAGCTAGATGGATGTAGTTTCTTTTGGTCGTCATGAAATGTAAATTGAACAAAGCCAACAGTGAGGTGCAAGGCGAAATAATTTTGTCCCTTGTAGCCTTCATTAAAAAAAAAAAAAGTTATTGGCGTATACCGTTTTCCACAACACAGCAGCTATTAGTATTATAAGGAGATGTGCTACATACACCAGAAAGCCAGTCCAGTGAGGATCAGCGAACCCTCCGATTAACTGGACCAGTAATCGATGCCACAGCCTGCCCTCGGCTGTAAGTTCGTGTCATGGGGGGGGGGGGGGGCTTGCAAATCCCCAGGCAAGAAACAACACAGAAATGTTACAGTAAAACACAGTCTGTTCATTGTTATGATTCTTAGTAACACCCATCCTTCTCTCTCTCTCTTCCTCCCCACGCTTCTCTCCCTCTCTTTAACTTTGTTCCAGGCCATACTGCGATCTGACACATTTTGTTTGGTTGTATCTAAATTTATTCCGAGTAACAGATGAGATATTTAGGTGTCAGAATCGCTGGTAATTAATGTTATCTTCTCTTTCAGTCCAGAACAATATGAACGTATAACCTATTTCACCTTTGTTCTGACTCCATCCATCCCCCTCCCCATAAAACAGGAATATCTTCTCCTCCCAACAATACAAGAAAGCAGCCGTGCAACATTTGTATTAACCCTTTAAAACACCAGTAGTGGAACACTCGTGAAAATGAGTCAGCTAAAAATTTCATGTATATCTACTTCGAGCACACTGTTCGAAATAATGAAAGTTATTTCAAATGTTCGAACTCACTTTTCTCTAAAACAGACACAACACCCACACATAGAGTTGAGACTATCCAGAGGCACAAGTGGTAGTTATGTATTGTCCTGACCTGTACTACTAAAACGACAGTCATTTTTGTAGGAAATGGATGTTTTCTTGTTCTAGATTCACCCATCAAGGACTTAAAAAGATTTGCAACAGTCCTAACTAAACGCAACAATGAGGGATATGAAAATCATAATTTTCCGATCTTGGCACGAAAAGGGTTAAAAAACAAACAAACAAAAAACATGGCTACACGCATTCCTTTCAGCCGTATCTTCTCCGCCTTCACACGGGGAGACGGGGCAGGCCTGAAGAACACACTCACTCAAAACAACGGTAAGAAGACAGAGAAACCTACAGTAAAAATGCCCCCGATTCCTCTCCCTCTCTCGCTCTACCATAGTCTGTCTCTCACCCCGAGCATAAAAAAGAGAAAAACTGGCTACATACTTGGCCGCGCCTAGAATACCTTGCCTTGTTCAAGTCAAAACTCACTGAACACTGGCAGACAGCGTGGAGTCAATGTGGCTCCTGGGCCGGTCCATCTTATCTGGGTCAGAGGGGGGACCAAGCTCTGCGGTTTGGCGAGTCACGGCGTAGTTACGCTGGGCATGGAATTTGGCACGAGGGGAGAGAAACACAACAAGCACGCGTGCCTTGGTTCATTCACGAACGGGTTGTGTACCTTGATATTTGAAGATGAAGGAAAGAAAGAAAGAAAGGGTGAGAGAAAAAAAAAGTGTGAAAATGTGGGCCCATAAAACGGTTCAAGAGTTAGGTAGAATATACATATCACCAGATGTGTAAGCCAAATTTTTATACCCTGCCTGTATTTCATACACCGTGTATCGTCTTCTCAGATGCGCGAGCGCACGCCAGTTTGTGATTGCAGTTCTTGGGCAGGGGGAACAAGAGTCGTTCATCGTCCATCGTTCATAGGGTCTTGTAGTTCACTGTTCAATAATGAACAAAAGTAAAACCTTGTCCAGCAGGGGGTAGGTCACATTACTCGTACATCGTTCAACGTCAGCCTTCAACATTCGACATGCTTAAATCAGGGATGCTAAAAGTCCGGTTATGCCGTTTTTTTCCCAGTTTCCCGTGTATTTAATTGCATTTTGTGTTAGTGATTATTTAAAACCTGTTAAAAAAATGTTTGTTTTGGTGCGAGCACGATGACACGTTCTTTTTTTCAGGCATTTTTTTTTTGCAAAAATCATTTGGCATCGCTGATAAATGCGAAAGCACATGAAACATACAATAAATGTATTTTATTTTACATCAAGAAATTCTTGCTAGATTTGAGGATAAAGATGTGATCTTTGATGAGTGTTACAGTGTTTTGTATTTGTTTTTTCCCATCTAACCTTCTATGGAAATCTTTCGGGCGGTTTGGTGGACGCTTCTGGTAGGGTCCCTGTCTGTCCTATCATTTTGTAATATCGTCATGGTGCTAACCTTTTTTGGCCCAAGTCAGACTTTGGCCAAAACAGAATGTACCCGTTACGTCATTGCCCTATCCATGGTGCATCTATTAATGTAAAAATCATTCAAAAGTGCCAAGCCATTATCCTGACAAAAAAACTTTCTGTAATGGCTTAATTCATTCATAGACGTAGGCCATTTTGGTTCTGGGGTTGTTTCAGCCAACGTGGATGATGGCCACTTTTACCTAAAGTCATTTTGGCCTATGTCTGACTGCATTGCAAAAGAATTTAAATATAAGTTTTTTTTTGCGATTCTCAGAAATGCAAAAAATGACTTAGGCCAAATGGTCAGCACCATGACAATATTCTGTCATCTTGCTTTTTCCCCTTGCTCAGGCTTGAAAGTTACAATATTTTAACACCATTTTACCCATTCCATGCTGTAACTTTGGTGAGTGTGTGGACGGGAGATCTCAATACTATCCAGTTTGAAATTTAGGGGTAGTTCAAATATGTCTTTTCTTCCACTCAGCGTAAACACAAGATATAATGCATTAACTCACTCGCTATCAGAGTGAAAAGGTTCGGTAAAAAACCATTCATGATAACCCAAAAATTTTGTTTGTTCTGTACAGTATGTTTTATTGCCTTTTTGCATGGAAAGTTTCATTGGTGTGAGGTAAATAATAAGGCTACAATGGTTTTTTTGAAAGAGGGGCCAAAACGCCTGGCATTCCTCAAGACGTTGAGCTGAAAAATGCCCAGCAGCAAGTGAGTTAAAGTAGAAGAAAATCAATGAACCAGGACGGAATACAGTAAATATTTCGGAAAGTTGGCCAAGGTATTGGTGTGGGAAAAGCGTTGTCTACTCGAGCTGAATATTCAGCTTTCCAAAATCTGCAAGCAGAATTTTCGGCTTACCATAGCCAAGGAATTAACCCTGACTTTTCAAAATTTAACCCTCAACATAACACAACCTGCTGGATATCAAGGGCTGCAAGCATGCAAAATATCTCTTTTTTTAAAACTTTTGTTTTGAAAGAGTCTAATTTCAATAGTTTTTACCACGTTGTCGTCAGTATACCAGAAATTTGGGTCCATGAAATAGATTAAATATTGTCCTCTTTACTGATTTCTTCTGTTTGTTTCTTTTTATTTCAGAAAACACAGAGCATAGCTCTGGGCATGATGCTACGAATTGGTGCACTGTTGCATATTGGGAGCTGAGAGAACGCGTGGGACGCCTTTTTCCTGTGAACGAAGCGAGCGTCCACATATTTCAAGAAGTTCCTCGTGGTGATGGGATGTGCTTGCGGCTTTTTCAGAAAACCACAAATAATGAAGTGGTGAGACGGACCCGAGAAAAAATAGGCTGCGGAATTATTTTAAGCCGAGAGGCTGCGCACAAGGATAATGTGAATGTTCAGAGGATCAGAGAGGTTGAGGCAAAGGAGGCCTTGATGATTGCAAATACAACAACGACCGCACCGACAACAGGTGTGACAATACCACCATCACTTTCACCTCCTCCCACATTTTTATCTCCATCATCGCCTTCGTCAGTGTCACCTCCTCCTGGATGGAGAGAAGGTGATGGTGACAGACAGAGAAATAACACATCAATAATTTCAACTACCTCAAATTCAGTGACTGTGACGACATCGGATGTTATGTGCTGGTCCAGTGATAGCAACGTGGATTTAACATCTGCCAGAGGGGATGACGGCGGGGGAGGGGGTGGAGGAGTTCAAGCCAGTTCAGGTTGTGATTATAATGGGAGTGAGGTCCAGCCTCATAGTGATGAAGGGGGTGTACATTATCATCCAAATCATCATCATCATCATCACCATCACCATGATCTTCATCTTCATCATCACCACCATCATCTTCAGCAACACCAGTATCAGCAAGAGTGGCCACTACAGCATTACCATAGTGATTCGACCCACGACGGTCAGTTTTGTGATGAACATATGGATTATTTTCCCGCTTCAGTGGGGACGACGTCTTCATCTCTGTCCACACAGCCTCATCATTATCTCTTGCAACCTTCGCATCCCAAGTCACCCTCGTCCTTGTCCTCATCTTCATATTCATCATCTACACCCCCATCCTCCCCACCTCTGTATTGCAACAATGATACCTCTTTCAGTGATGTGAAATATTCAGAATCACCTGTCAAGCAGGGGACAGCATCCACTGCAAACTTGACCCCACATATCGTCAACAACAATAGGGCAAAGTATAACAACAATAACAACATTGGCACAAACACAACGCAAGACGGAAGTAAACACGATTTGGTAACGGCCGCATCACCAACCACAAGAAATACAACCACAGCAATCACCTCCCTGATAACCAACTCACCGACTGCCATCAGTAGCAACATCACGACCACCACAGCCATTAGTCCGGGGTCCCCAGCATTTGGTCAATCCTGCAGGGAGGGTGAGGTGTGGGCCTACAATGCCTCCAACTTCCCCATCTTTGTCAACTCTCCAACCCTCGATGACCCGCAGAGCCCTCGTTCACTGGTCGTGAAGAAGGTTCCGCCGGGCTACTCCATCAAAATTTTTGATTACGCACGAGCGGAACTTCTAGAAAGAACAGAAGCACGCAGTTTACTCTTGAATGATGGGCCGTTTGATGCTTGTAGTGTTCGGATAAGTCTGGCAAAAGGCTGGGGGCAGAGTTATTCGCGGCAGTTCATAACATCTTGTCCTTGCTGGTTGGAAATTTTGTTAGGAGTTCGGAGACGCAGTTCCACATCTTGATATATGCTTTTTTCCTTTGTTATACTGTTGATTTTTGTGTTTTCTTTTATGGATTTTTTTCATGAGTTTGTATCTAATGGAGATAAAGACATATCCATCTTACCGAGATGTTAGTCAGGAAAGGATGGGGTTGTTTTTTATAGTCTTATGAGTTAAGGTACCTGGGCTTGCCTGGCATAACACATAGGTGCCACTTTTCCGCTTTATAGCGGTTTTCCGCTATTTGAATTTTTTCCAACTCTGCTGGTGATTCGCCTCTTTCTTTCTTTGCCTTCCTTTGTCAGAGGTTTCTTTCTCAGTCTCTCCCAGATCTCTTCCAGTCTAGTGTTTGCTTGACTAGAAAGCTGCCCTCTGCTGAAGTCGCTGCTCTTAATCTCACATAGCTCTTTAGTAGGGTTTGCCCAGCAGTGAAAAAACAGGAGGTATGCGTCCATCATTGTCGTTGTGGTTAGAGACACATCTAAAACTGAAAGCCAACGACGAGGAACATAACATGGAGGTTTGACATCTTCAATTCTAAATTGATGCCCCCCTCCGGGTCCCCCAACCCCTACCCCCGGCGAGTGGAAACAAAGTTCCTCCTTTTTCATAATTCCTGGGTGGCACCTATGATAACAACACCAGAAGTATTCAATAAATTCTAGATGAATAAACGTAAGAATGTAAATAAGTGTCCTACACGATGTAGTTTGCCAAACCTTGCTCTGTCTTATTGTGGAAAAATAAAAAGTAGTGGCGGGAGTGATTCATTGCGATGGAATTTAGCCCCCCTGTTTTCTTTCAGTCAACACTGCAGTCTAAATAACAGCCTGAAAAACTATCTAAAATTTTTCTGGATAGTCAAGTAATCCAACCCAATCACTTTAAAGTTGTCCAAGTATAGAATACATGTATCACAATCTCTGTTTGTGCTCCCTTTGATAAGCCCATCCCACGGGGGAGACTGAATTGGAGATTGTATTTTACAAATGCTCAGTTAGTGTGTAGTGCACTGTCGCACACGAGTTCTGAAAGAAAACAGTGGATTGTTTTTGGTAAATTGTCTAGATCAGAAAGAAGAGGAAAGAAGCCCAGCTTTATCCCGGGTAATGCCGGGTACTTCAGCTGGTACATTCAATAGAAGAACTTAGTTGTTCATTTCAGCAACTGCCATTGGTGCTAGATTTAGATTTACATGTGTTTTTGCCAGGTAGACAGAAAATAATCTATTCACTCTTAGTATAAAACTAAGTGTAGGAAATGCCTGTACAATTAGCTGACCCGTGTGACCTTCCACATAGAAATTAAGACAAACCTTTGTAGTCATTATTGTTTTTTTTTAAAATGTAAATTTTGAATGAGCAATATCATTTGATAGACATTTTATTTTCACACAATTTACTTAAACTTAATTTAAGGATACTGCAATATGTAAATTGTATATACTGCAGAGGTCCTCAGGCTTTAAAAATGGTGAAGATTCTATGGTATTAATAACATTTGTTGTTTATTTATTGAGAGGTTTTATTCATCTTAGTAAAAGATTTACATTTCATATTGAAAGTAAGTCAAACCACTGCCTTTTTGAGCTCCTTTTGTCATAGGAGGTCAGCTTTATTTCTACATAGCCTACATGTAAAAATCATTTTATTGTTTGCAGCATATGCTTAAAGGGCACTTTGAGAATGATCTGATGAACCATTTTGAGGAAAATGGCTCTAGATAGGGCATTCTGATGGAAATGTATCTGGTTTTGTTCAATCCTGACCAATCATAGTTGTTTTCAGGAAGATGGTTTATTTAAAAAAAAAAAAAAATTATGATTAGATACTTGACTTGGAATAAGTTAGATCATTTTGGAAATTGAGCCTGAAAGGGAAAATGTCTGGCCTGGAGGCAGCAGGGCCTTAAGTCATAGCTATGTGGGACTGCAGGGGAACTTAAACTCAGGGTATCTTTTATACTGGCCAGTGGTCTCCAGATCCATTGATGACCGAGACCAAGATTGCAGAAGAAAAAGAAGCAGTTTCAGAAATATTTCCCAAGTGTTTTCAGCCATATTCTTTAATTGTTTCTTAATTGACAAATAAATAAGTAATGGATTCAGGGCACGATAAAAGTTTAAAGACATCTCTATTCACAATGCTTTTTAACTTTGAGCCTGGAATTGGAAAAGCTGTACAGCAGTCGTCCCCAGCACCTTTGGTTTGGGGGGGGGGGGGGGATGTTGTACTGTAATACCACCTTGAGCTTAGCAGGAAAAGAAAATGTGGCATGATTCTTGGGAACAGATACCCTACAGCTCTTAAGATAGAACGTTTGATGTAATAGGTCAGGTCTTCATGGTCAGTGAAAGGGTGTCTGAGCCGACAATCTCCAAAAGTTATACCTGGCACAGAATCTGCAGGGAAAATTTGTGATTAGGCTTTCTCAGCACTATTGATACACCCACTACTTCAACTGTGAACATTTTCTTTTGTTTTTTTGTTTAACTTTATTTGAATTTTTCATCCCCATAAAAGGATTACTTGCTGTAAATAACTGTATGATATATTACCCATATTATTAAGGAAAAGTTTTGTTTTTTTTTCTTACGCAAACATTTATATAGATACTGTACATTACTATGTTTTAAAGGAAAAACAAAATGATTGTGATATATTAAGTTCAGCGTTATTGATAAGGTTTGAGGAGCCAGGTTCGTGGGACATTGACAGGATGGACACACGGACAAATAGTATACTCGTTCATTTTTTTCAGGGGGCGTAGTAAGTTCTGATGCCGGGGGTGATGGGTTTCAAGGGTTGGCCATGGTGCAGGAGTTTGTAATTCCATCTAACAACTACATATGGGCGCAAACAAAAAAAGAAGCCAGAAATGACTAGCAAGATGATACAATATTAACCTTTATCAAACTTAAACCATTTCAACATTTATCTTGGAGACCTGCCAACTCTCCTTTATTTCACAGGACCACGCTTTAGATACAGATAAGATAAGAACCATTTCATTATCCCATGAGAATTTCACTTTCACGGAGAATGTAAGAGCACGTACATGGTACACATGTATCTAACGCATATTTATGTAAACATATGTGATTGGATCGGACAAAAGCAGGCTAAGGGGTGAAATAAATACCCTTTTAAAAAAAATCAAAATAAAATATTTCTATGACGATTTCAAGTAAAATGTTTTAACTAAATGCAGAAAAATGGCTAGTAAATCACATGTTCGATAGAAAACTTTTTCCGCCTTTGGACGTTTTTTCTCAGGAACCTGGTGGTTTACCTTAAGCCTGATTTCGTCAGATGCACTCACAATTATCATGACTCCATAACAGATTTAATAACACAAAGTAATATGGTATGGAACCTTAGTAAAATATAATGTCTAACTATAACATCTTGTGAAGGTGAATTGGAGAGGGCAAAAATGATCTTCCGTATCTTTCTGTGTCTTTGATGTGCATAAGTCTGTTACTGCTGGATGATCTAGCAATTTGATGAAACAGGGGATGGTGACTGTCATTGTAAGGGTATTAGGAAGGATATTAATTGTTTTGTACATTATAAACAAAAAAAATCTCACCAGTGCCGCATACCTGGTTACATGGTGGTGTAGGCCTTATGCGTTAATGCATACTGCTACGTGGTACGCAGTAATTTTGTGGAGGCCCTGGCCTACACCCACTTGTAAAGGGTTCGTAACTACACTTTCTCCAAGGACGACTAAATTAGCTACGCATTGCATAACAAGCTTGGGAAAGTGGCGTATACTGGAAGGAAAGAAAAAGTATTTAATATTTTATTCCAAGTGGCGACTACATGGGCCAAGGAAAAAAATTAAATCTCTAAGGCACATTGCTCACCTCAGACCTTAGAGAAGAAGTGAGGAAATCAAAATCATAGGCCCATGCGAAGAAGTAAGCATGTGCACCCGCACATACACTCGGAATCACCCGGATTTAAAAGAAAAAAAGAAGAAATGGTTCCATTCTCCTGTGGCACATCACACTTGGCATCAGAATTTATTATACATGTATATTTATCATCATTATTACTTTGTGGTTGCGATGGTTGTCGTCCATCATTACAAAAGCATTTTGTTGTGACAGTCAAGGAGTCTCGAGTCATTATGTGTGTGTGGGTGTGTATGTATGTTAGACAGAAGAACATAGTCAGGACATTTCTGTGGCCTTGGATGAAAGGCTTATTCTGTATGCTCATGTTGTGAAGATCTTGGAGCCATCTAGAAAGTACATACACGCGACACCCCTCCCCCTCCTCTGTTCAAGCAGGCTTTTCAAACAACTGTGCCAGAGCGCCGACACTTGCTCACTTAAATTCATTGTGTGAGCACATAGCCTTTGGCATGAGAATGAACAGTGTCCATGATAAGGCTTTTGCTGTTTCGAAACTGCCTTTAGTTTAAGTGACATTTTGCATGCAATATTTGACAGTTCTATGAGAAATATGATATAGATTATGTTTGAGACCAAAAAAAACCCCTGTAAAACTAAAAGTTTAACCAAACTCTGTAATTCATTACCTTTTATGACAAGTAAATGTTTACTGTCCTAGTTTCCTCGCCTGTAGTACTGTACACTTTTCATGTGATCGGGGGGCACACCACCACTACCCCACCCCCATCACCAAAACCCCCAAGAGTATGTACTTTCTGGATGGCCCCTACTTCTGTTTGAAAAGTTGCTGTAGTGCCAGACAGCTATGTCGCTTCTTTTGTTACCACATCAATCTTACGGGTTGTTAAAGATTCTTAAATGTGCTCACTGTTTGATTTGCATGAAATTTATAAGGTCTTATATATTTCTTAGAAAATTTAAAACACGGAGAAAAGTTCCCAGAAACAAAATTAACAAAGAAAACATGTTTTTTGTGAAGTATCCTCTGAGGAAGGGCTGTTGGTAAATTGCCATGCGGTATGCACTAATTGTAAAACAGAAGAGAGAAATTAGTGGGTTGTGTTAATTTGCTCAGCTCTGTAGCTTACAATGTAAGTAAACTACCTGGGTCCACCAACAACAGCCAGGAGGGGAATAAACTCTGAATTCAAAATGTTTCACAATGTGCTGTGGCTTTCTCATGGGTCTGGTTTGTTTTATGGCTTCAGAAGGTATTGTTTATATTGATCTACGTTTTTATTTTATCAAACATGAATTTACATTTTTTTCTGTTTTTTTTTTGGTTTTGTATGAAAAACAAACTTTTTAGTGTTTACCTTTTTTCATTTTATGTTGAAGGCCACATTTATAGAAGATTTGGTGCTTTTTTGAAAAGTTATATGTTATAGGCTCATATTTTATGCATATATTGATATATACAAATTTATTATGTTTGAATGAGAGTGCTGAGGTAACAGATATAGAGTTTAGGATCTGGAGACATTTCACAATGAAGGCAGAAGTTTTTGTTCACCCTATGGGATAAAATAGTTATCAATAATAATAGTTCATAGTATTAATAATGACGATATCATTTACAGGGCATTTTCCGGGTCGTATGCAGACTTTTTATGTGCTTTTACAGATTCTTCAACTCACATTCAATTCACCAATGCAAAGAGCATGCTATATATATGGACGGCAGTCAGAATTTAGAAACAGCTGTGGTTGCATTCCATCAGATACAAACTTGTGTTTTCAGGCTTTTCTTAAACTTAGCAGTATTTTGTATCTCTTGTTGGTCTTGAGGCCACATTAGCCATAATGCACAGAATTTGCATAATATTTAACTCCAGATGTCAGGGTTTCAGTGTACCTTTTTGAGCTGAAAGCCATAGCATTGTTCAGTATATCTTTCACATTTTGTTTGAGGCAGTTTTTCAGCATGTTTAGAATCAAGTTTTCCCACACAACCCTGGAATGCCAGGGATCTCTGGAAAAGAACTTTCAAATTTCAGAAAAAGCCCCGGAAATAAAGGAAAAGTCCCGGAATTAGAGGAATAAATCTGGAATAAATAAGCCTTGGAAATAGGGGAATAACCCTGGAAATAGATGAAAAGCTTTGGAAATAGAGGAATAACCCTGAAATAGAGATGGAAGAGGTGGGGGTGGGGAGGGAGGGAGGGAGGGAGGCAGGAGGGTGTTATTTTTCATTCACGAATGTCCACTTTTTGGGGAGTTGGGAGGGATGTGAGCAAAAAAGAAAGAAATTCCTGCCAGGTTTGAAGATTGAGATGGGTCAGCCAGGTAAGGTACAGGTCACTAGTGACCTACTAGTTGGAGCACTATACTAATATGACAAAGTCCAAAGAGTACATAACAACTTTCTATAATTTGACCAGTATAATATACAGTGTATAAAGTTTATATGGAACTATTTAATTCTGTTTGTGAAATTTAAATTAATGAAGTTCTGAATAGCAAACATAAAGAAAGTAGCTGAATAGACCGTGGAAGGCGCAAAGTGGCCGTTACCATGCCAACACACTGTAAAACCTAAACTGAGATTGTATTAAGTGTTCTCTTTTCTGCAGAAACAATAACATGACAATAGTTTCAGTTTGCCTATCTGGGGCATGGGTGTGGAGGTATGTGTCCCTTGTGGAAGGAAGTGGATATCTAGTGGGCGGTGTGGAACTGTGTGCATGAGGGGATTTGGGATGACAGTGTTACTGGAGTGTGGGAAACACAGGTAGAAATGTTTGACCAGGAGCTTCTGGAAGCTTCTCAATGGTTTCTTGATCTGATGAGGCATAGTGATTTTTAAGTGTGTGTGCGTGCGTGAAAGAGAGAGAGATAGAGGGAGAGAGAGAGAGAGAGAATTGTTTCAAATCAATTATTGTACATGATTACAAAACACAATGGCATTTCTAATCAAAGTGACGTGGATGTACATGTTTCTTGCATTTAGTGGACACTTTTTTTTTTGTTGTTGTTGATACTTTTTTTTGGGTTGAGTTTTGTGATGAAAATTGATATACATTTTTGTTTCTTTTGTATTGGTTTCATGTATGCATGCCATGAATGATAGGTTAAGGGCAGATAGAGTGAAGAAATGAAGAAGGGAATGAGATACGAATGAGTTTTTTTTTTATTAATTTATTTATTTTTTGGTTTGTTTCTTCGTTTTCTGTTTTTGTTTGGGGCTGTTTGGAATAAAGGAGATCTGACATTGGAGCTGGTATGCTGGCTTGAGACAAATGATGCATTCATGTGATCTATGATACATGAGCCTCGCCAAGGAGACGGTCCACATTGCCAGGTTTTCCAAAATTGAGTTGAGGATAGCCTAGACTGTGAAAGTAGGCCTATACAAAGTGTCATGAGAAGAATGCACTTTATGTCATATAAAAAATGTTGAAACTTGATCAAGTTATGGCTATTTCAAGGCAGCAAGATAGATAAAGTCACTTTTGAGAAAACTGCCGTTACAGCCTACATCAGTATTCAAAGACCATTATATTTGATTAGGAAAAATGGGGGGGGGGGGGGGGGGGGAATCATTTTGCCCATACATAAAAGAATAATGGAGGAATTTATTTATGCTGAAAACTAATGGAGGATTCGGAAGTCTCTGTCTACCTAGTTTTGGCTCTATCTTGAAAGTATCAAATGCTGACATGTGGACCATTTCCCTAGAGCACTGCTCATGTATACAGGGGTATTTATACTGGCAGCAATACTGGTATTTGTGCAAATGCTTAGGGCAGTGATCTTCTGAAAAGAAAAGTCCTCAAATCAGCATTTTCTCAGGAAAAACTGCCACAGAGAAAAAGAAAATTATGCCATGCTTGAGAAGAAAAGCTTGTATAGTAAAATGCAGGGCAGTATGCACATTTTGCTCATAGAGTACATCATTACAGAGCTTTGTGGTTTTATTCTTCTTTCTATGGAAAACTGAAACTCAACTGTAGTTGTTGTTCCAGTTTACCAGTATAGGGCACGGCTAATAATCTGCCCCTTGAGATGTTCTTTGTTGAAGTGGATATTTAATTGGCAGGTGTGATCAGTTTAGTGTTATGTATCTTCAGGCCAGTAGTAATGATTTGTGTTGACAAAAAAACTGAGCTGACTCAATGTTTGTTAAGCTGAAGATGTAGGTAAAGTTTTGGAAATAGTGAAGCTTGGCGTTAATATTGGAATGTTCTCTCCCCCTCCCCGACACAGAAACACCCAAATTCACCATAGAATATGTAGCTTCAGTGACACCCCCCCCCCCCCCCAAACACACACCCACACACAAATTCAACCATTTTACATGTATTTCATATGCAACTTGAGTGAAACCTCCATACCTTAACACAGCACACCCTGACAGAAAAGAATTAAACTATAGTATTGCTGCTTCACAACCCCCTCCTCCTCCCCTCCTCTGTCAGTCAACACTCCTCAGCTGGTATTTTCTCCAGCGGAATGCCATGAAAGTGGTAGATGACTCCAGTAAGTTGCCTGATCAACTGCTCGAGCTGATTGACATTTTGACTGATTCATTGCATGAATTATTATTGATTGGGTGATTGGTTTGACTGATGATAGGATTGTTGTTTGTTGAGTGAGTGAAGGTTTATGTGAATGAATATATTGGTTGTTATTGGGTATGTGCAGTGGCCAGTGTATGCTATTGGAGGTCTTCACTATTCATAGACCTCCTTGTCTAGAATGACAGGATACTATTATCAATAGATCAATGGAAATATTACTGAGCTCTGACTTTTGTTTCATTTGTTAGACTGTTTTGTTTCAGTGTTTCTGCAAGTGTACGCCCACATTGTTACACTCGTATTTTATGGTTTAACCTCAGCAACAACGATAAAAAAGAAATGTAGTATACTCCAACACCTCGAACAAACAAAACTATGTATTTTGCAAAGCCCTACTTCAGCACCACCAATAAAGAAAACTATTTTGCCAAGTCCAACTTCAGCACCACTAACAAAGAAAGCTATATATTTTGCAAAGATCTATTTCAGCACCATCAACAAAGAAAATTGAGGGAATCTTGTGAAACCCCATTTAAGCACCACTAGCAGAAATCTGTATATTATATTAATTTGCAAGGCCCCACTCCAGACACAATAACAAAGTCTTGTATTTTGAAAGGCCCACTCCAGACACAATAACAAAGTCTTGCATTTTGAAAGACCCACTCCAGACAATAATAATATCTTGTATTTTGAAAGGCCCACTCCAGACACGATAACAAAGTCTTGTATTTTGAAAGGCCCACTCCAGACACAATAACAAAGTCTTGCATTTTGAAAGGCCCACTCCAGACACAATAATAATATCTTGTATTTTGAAAGGCCCACTCCAGACACAATAACAATATCTTGTATTTTGAAAGGCCCCACTCCAGACACAATAACAATATCTTGTATTTTGAAAGGCCCCACTCCAGACACAATAACAATATCTTGTATTTTGAAAGGCCACATTCTAGACACAATAACAATATCTTGTATTTTGAAAGGCCCCATTCTAGACACAATAACAATATCTTGTATTTTGAAAGGCCCACCCCAGGAACAATAACAATATCTTGTATTTTGAAAGGCCCCATTCTAGACACAATAACAATAGCTTGTATTTTGAAAGGCCCCATTCTAGACACAATAACAAATATCTTGTATTTTGAAAGGCCCCACTCCAGACACAATAACAAATATCTGGTATTTTGAAAGGCCCCATTCTAGACACAATAACAAATATCTTGTATTTTGAAAGGCCCCACTCCAGAAACAACAAATATCTTGTATTTTGAAAGGCCCCATTCTAGACACAATAACAATATCTTGTATTTTGAAAAGCCCACTCCAGACACAATAACAATATCTTGTATTTTGAAAAGCCCACTCCAGACACAATAACAATATCTTGTATTTTGAAAAGCCCACTCCAGACACGATAATAATATCTTGTATTTTGAAAGGCCCCATTCCGGCGGCAACGGCAACAAAAAGAGTTGTATTTGTTGCAATGCCCCATTCTAGCAACAACAATAACAACACATAAAAAAGTGTGTGTGTGTATGTGTGTATAGGGGGGTATTTTGCTCAGCAACTTCTCTTTTGGTCCATTCTGTGTCGCGCTATTAAACCCAGACTATTCATGTATAATTATAATAGTGAAAATTATTATCATTTATCTACATGTATTTAAACAGAAAGATCTAATTCTAAAGAAAACACTGAAAAAATTATCCCAGATTTATTAATGATTTATGGCAAGCAAAGAAGATTTCCCTAAAAATGCTCCCACTACCTTTTCCCTTGCAGTGCTACAAATTGTGACTAAAATGGTAACATAAAGGGCAGTTTGAGATCACCTGTGTGTGAGGATCTTGTACACTGCATGACATGCGAGCTGATCTTCAATATTTGGTGAACTTGTATAACTTTTAATTTCAGGTGTTTTGGGATGGGGAAAAAAGGAAAAAAAAGTAATACTTGGGGATTTTTTTTCTTATCCAGGATTCTTAAGATTTTTGAAAATTTTCATGACCAACGTTACGCGTGCCATAATATAATATTTTTGTAAAGTTACGCAATACTGATGTAATGGGGTGAACCATTACAGGGCTGAGAACATCGCTCACTGCAGCGGAAAGGGGGATAAACCCGTTTATTTTGACTAGCTGGACCACTAGACGTGATCAAGGGGAAGTAACCACACAGAAACCATAGATACTCTCCCCTTATTGTTTATCGCGCACTTGACATGTCGAGTCATGCAGTGTTGAGTAACATTGCCAACTGATGTACTCACTGCGCCAATTTTAAACCATAGTCTTGGCGTTGTCTGTATTGTCCAGTGGCCGTATGCATAATCAATGCGTAAACTAAAGTAAATACGTTGACTGGTGTTAACGCAAGAAATGAATACAATTTCTCGTGTTAACACCAGTCAACGTATTTACTTTAGTTCATGCATTGATTATGCATACGGCCACAGGATTGGTCAATTTAAGTGACCATCCCTGGTGCCAGAAGTAGAAACTTGTTATGTATCACTACATTATAAGTTTGTTGTAGTATTTATCTTGTTAAGTAATATTTTATTAAGATGGTGTATTTACAACATACACGAGCGAGAGGGTAGTTCTTTAAAAATGTTTTTATTCGTTTTAATGTTTTATTAGAATTTGCACTTCGTGAACTGTCAGGGAGTAATTGGGTTGCGCGTTTTTGGGTGACGCTTAGATGATAGCGTGGGTCAGTCAGTTCCACCCAAGTCTTCAAGACAGCAGGACGTGTCATTCCGCCCAGACTAACATAAAAGTAAAAGAATTGTAATTAATATTTCAAGATTTGTGAAGTGCCAGCTCTGATGATGTAGATCAAGGGTGAATTCATTTGATTAATTCACGTAAGTTGTACCCATTAGTTTAGTTCTGGTATTTAATAATATTTAGATGATGTGAAATAATAATGATTGGATTATACTTGGGAGTTTGACGAACTTTGTTCAGCTTGGTTAGGCAATCAGGCTAGCATCTAACAATCTATGGTAAAGTTTATCTTACTAAGTTTCTATCCTTAGTATCTATCAGTATCCTGCAGAGAAAGAGTGTAAGGTTCTAGAATGCTATCAACGCTAGCGCGCATGATTAGTTCATGTAATTAAATGGAAACATTTAACTGTAATTTATGACAGACTGATTTTATGTGAAGTGCTAACAAATAGTACTACTGGAGGGTGTGGTCTAAGTCCCGCTACTTGGATCAGAGATAGACAGATCTAGATCGTTATTCTTAATCTGCAGTTGGTGCCATTTAGGCTCTAAGTGTCCTTCTTGAAGGAGAGAGAGAGTAAAGGGCAAGAATTTTAACCAAGTTATTTCTTTACTTTAACTTGTTCTTTTGTGGGTTTGTAATGTTATTGTTGGATGATGATTATTTCTAGGTGCCTTTAAATCAGCATTGTGACTATGATCTATGTGTAGATTTGTCCTGTGTGCCTTTTCGTTACATTTTATTGATACCGTATTCATTGTGAACTTTATGATAATGAGCAGACCAGTTAAGATGGAGAGAGAGAGGTGCGGGGGTTTGCCAGTGCGTGAGTAGGTCACAGCAGACGCCCGCAGGCGTGATCACATGACTTTTGGTCAAGCGGGTCAAATCAAGACCGGGATTGGTTAGCTAATAGCTTCCGGAAACGACGGAAGCTTGACCCAAACAACAATAACAAACCTGGCTGACTGTTTACACTAGCTACAACACTTAAACAGCATTTGGGATCTCAGATATCGGAATTATACTAAAGAATGATGATTATTTACTTTAATTTCTTAATTTATATGTTTATTATAATGCCTATTTGATTTAGCATATCCTCTAAATAGGTGTTAAGTTGATTTTCTTCAATTTGTACTGGTTAGGTCGGACTTAGAAACTTTTGAGGGTCGGACCTTGAACTTATATTTGTTGATAGGATGAAGAGAAAGGCCTATGCTAGGTGTATGGATGCATTGTCTATGCATCAGGTGTCATGTCATGGCATCCTTGTGTGCTCATTGTCTGTTCTTTTGACACACTGACAGATGTAATTGGACTCTGTTGTAATGAAGGGATCAGATTCATTGACTTAGCTCAATCATAGAGTTGTGGGTGTGGCTTGCCCAGTAGATCTGTATATAATATGTCCTCATTATTAATATTATGATATTATCTTGTTGCATTATATAATTATGTTCACTGAATATGTGGGAATGTTTTAGGTAATATCAGTATTGTTGGAGGTAATGCAATTGGACTTGACTGTTCAGTCTTGTAGTTGTACCATGTAGTTGGGTTTGGCTTTATGCCATGATTAAATCATATCACTTGTAGTGGGAGACTATAACTTGCTATTGTTGGTTGAGACTTAGGTGTTGACTTATCATGTGGGTTGGTCCACCTAGAGATACTCCTGTGACTTTATGTTTATGAGTAAGGAGTTTGGTATTATATCCAGAGGATAGGAAAGGGATAAGTTTGGCTCTGAGTTGAGATAGGCCCGTGGCAGTATGGACTAGGGTTTTTGTGTAATATTAATAACCTATCATGTGCGGAATTGAGCTGGGTTAGCTAATGGGGCCTAAGTTAATTAATTTGACTTAATGAGTAGATCCAGTTGGCTATTGCTATCCTCTGCTAATTATGATGGTAATTGTTAATTAAGGGATACTACGTTGTGCGTGGGTGGGCTAAGTAAGTAGACGGGATTGTCTTTTATTGAGCCATCTAGCACGGGCAGTTCTGTGGTATGAGTGTGTAGACTCAGCAGACTGTATTTTATTGTAGTTAGTTTAACTCCAGCTCATTCCATAACTAGGATAGATTTGATGCGTACAGGGTGCGCGTATACACATGTAAGGCTTAATGTTATCTTGTCTGGAATCAAATTAAGTTTTCTTCCTGATCTAGAAAAATGGCCGTTGTTATAATATAAGAATCATAACGTGTGGGATAGCCCTATGTCAGCCTGTAGTTAAGCCAAGGGAAGTAAACATGTTACTTGGTAGGCTTGCAGCTTATACTCGAGTTATCTCCCCTGGAGTGCTCACAAAGTAAGTTATACGTTACTGTTTGATAGACATACTAGACCTTCCCCATATTATTTAGTTTACAGTGTGAATATAGTTATCATTAACTTTTATGTTTTCTTTTGATGCATTCACTTGTTTTAGCATGCTGTAATGATTAACTGATGAGGCGTGCTGTTAATTCCTGTTTTTTTGGTTCTTCTTCAGCGCACCTATCGGTTGGGTTTATTGTGGTTTATTGTGGTTTATTATCTTGTTTATTGTACTGTTTATTGTCTTGTTTATTGTACTGTTTATTGTATTGTGTTTATTATTTGATTTGTTATTTTCTTTTCCTTTTAATAAAATTGTTGTCCTCTCAAAACCTGATAGTTTTGTTGTATGTTTGACTGTGTAGAGAGACCGCTCGTGTGCCCCGTCCTGTTTCATATTTGGTGTCAGATTGGATAGCTATAGGTAGAGAGACCCGCTCGGTCCCGTTCCTGTGTTACACAGATTCAGTCGTTTTCACGGGACACGTTCTAAAGATAATCACTGAATCAGCGTCAGCATGTCCATAAAGGTGTCAAAGAACTCACCCGGTCACTGTTGGTGGACGATGTTACGTAAAGGTAGCCACACAAAGGCCACCGAATTCGGTCACCGAGCCACTCGGCGCTTTAGGTGAGAAAAATTGCACTACATAAACGGACCGAATCTAGGTGGGCTCTATGTGCAGTTGTTGAAATTATATAGTACAATTCTTCTCACCTAAAGCGCCTAGTGGCTCGGTGACCGAATTCGGTGGCCTTTGTGTGGCTACCCTAAGGCTCAGCGCCACCCGATGCGAGTGTAACCAGTTAGGCGGATGAAGAAGAAGGGTCAAAGACTTGTCTTATTATATGCTTGGGCCAGGTGTCCATTGGAGCGATTTCAAAGCACCATCGCCGCTTTGAAAACATTGGATTTATGTGAATATCGGCTAAAGCGTTGCCGACTGGCAGTTGCCGTCCCAACTGACGGCCTATGTGTATGGAGATTAACACAACGTTCTGATTATTGCATTGAAATGTTTCATTGGGCCGACCGGATTGAATGAGAATCAAAGTGAAAATGGTTTCTAGTTTTTCTTCAGCTCTGTCGAAAATGGTTTACATCCATGTACACCATGTAGGTCTTGCTAAATAAGGGGTCACACTATAAGAGAGGGTTGCATTTTTACCAACATTTTCAGCACTGAAGAGGATATATTTTAGGTGAGTTGGGGGGGGGGGTGGGTACAGATGCGATACATCCTCTTTTTCACACTGTTATGGCACGTGTATTTTGGTTGTGTGTGCGTGTATCCACTGAGAGTCTAAAACGTAGCAGTCACCCATGCAGTTTTGTTTTAAAATCTCCCCTATCATTTTTTTTTTATATTTGGTCAGTTGCCAGAAGGTGCCCCCAGATCTGGGACAAAATGAGTAAAAATTAAATGTTACCCCAAATGTTCTGTTTTGTGTTGTCTTGTGAATAATATAGTGTTTTTATGATTTTTTGTACTTTCAAAGCAGTTCGAGGCATAGTTTTTGCTATAGAAGGGTAAAAAGGTCACCTTCCACAGCGTTCTGTCAGAAAGCCTACAATAACGAGAGGGGAAACAGAGCCCGATTCCGTGTATCTAGGTCAACAGCTGACCGTGAGAATAAGCGCGGTCAACTGTTAGCAAACATGGCGCCCATTACAAAATGTAGTATACACTGCCCGTGGTGTTCAGCTGTTAATTGTTCGAATTCACGGCACAACAGACCAGATCTAGCGTTCCTCAGATTTCACAAAGATCCTGAGTGGTAAGTTTAATAATTATTTTCTTTGTTATTTGAGTTTAAGGTCTGTTTTTACCTACAACTGGTCAACTAAAACCGTAGCTGCTCTAGCCTTTAGACTAAGGATTAGGCCTGAAGACACTGGTCCAGACAATCGACTGTGTATGAAGAGATCCTGCAGGTTGTTTACTAATTGCTTTCATTGTAATACAACATGGCTTTGCTATAGGTGGAGGGATTTGGGAGAGGAAAGGGGGGGGGGGGATAAGAGCAGACTTAGAGTCAACAAATGCATGCAGAATATTGCAGAAGCCACAGGAACATCACAGAGATTAATGTAATGCGTTTTGATAGTATGGTCGTAGTCTCGTACTCGTAGATTGTGTGTGTTTGTGTGATATTTGTTGCTTAAACGTGGACTAAAGGTCAACGATTGAATTCTTTTGGAATTCCTCGGAATGAGTAGGGTGCACTGAAGTTGTATTAAGCATAATGTTCAGTGTTCGCACAATTGCGCGATTGGCTTCCTAATTTCACAACCCCCTTTAAAAATGGATGGTATGCAGGCCATTCACCCTCTTCTTTCCGTTCAGAATTAGCAAAGCGCCCCCAAACTTTACCTCAAAGGGGAAAAATCACCCTTAACTCATATGACATTGAATGAACACCTATTGTTGAATCATTTTTAAACGCACCAGTTCATTCTCTTGCACATTTTATTTCAACAGATCACGAAGGTGGGTCATCAACTTTCGTAGAGCTGATTTCGGCGGTAAATATGCCATTGCCCTCTATAAAGGCAATGTTTTGTGCCCAGAGCACTTCGAACTTCCTGCTCTGGCAGCTCAGCAGTCCCTAAAAAGGCTCAAGAAGAATGCGGTACCAACTTTATTTTCCACCCCAAACCTGCCAGGCTCACTCATTCATGACCAACACCTAAGGAGAGGGCACCCCCAGCAGTTTCAGTACCAGACAAGATTGTCATTGTGCGTGTGTCCCTCACACCAAGTTGCAGTAGTTCAGAAACTCACAGCGAGAAAGAGATGACCAGGTCTTGGAGACTCAAGAAAATGTTTGACCAGGAAAGACAACAAGGACCTGGGTGAAACACAATTGAGAGAAACACTTGCTGTCTATCTTTCCCAACCAGCTCTTGAATTTGTGACAACACAAATTCGAGTACTATTTATATCTGTGCACCAGAAGACGAAGGTGGACAAATCAGGAAAAGAGCTTGGCCCTATCCATTTATCATGCGTCGCGGCAACCATACAAGCTGCTGCAGAAAATCGTCAGTTTGCCATCAGCCAAAACGCTGGCTAATTCAATGCAGAATTTAAAAGCTGGACTCTGTGGGAACCTACTACAACACTACTACTGTTTGAAATAAAAAATCAAAGCGATGGCCCCCATGAAAAGTAGTGTGTTATTATTCTTGATGAAATTTCACTGAAGTCAGCCCTGAGATATAATCCACAAGATAATATGAAGTGGAAAGATTGGAAGATTATGGTGTTCTTCACCCTCTTTGTCCATATTTTTGTGTTTTCCTGTCTGTTTGGTTTTTCACCCTACAGGTCACCATTTTTTGCTTCTGATTTCTTGTTTGTTGCTTTCCTTTTTTTTTTTATTCATCCATTCTTCTTATATCCCCAGTGGGTGGTTGATGGGATCTGCTGGTAGATTCTCCTTCTGTCCTATCATTCTTTTCCTTCTGTCATCTTGCTATTCTTAGAACCAGAAGACGTTACCGTTATAGTGTCGACGTGTTTCTCTTCCAACTCAAATTCATGCTGCACCTCCCACATTTTGTTTACTTTCCAATACACGTACCCTGTATGTAATGACAATCGTTATATATTTATCACAGCAGACTTTACGCCAGCCGAGGCCCTGGACCGCGCTTATCTATTTTTAGCCCGCCCAGCGCCCATCACGCGTTGAAAAGCATTGTCACGGACAGTTGGTCCGCTGTTTCCCCTCTCGTTACTTTAAGCTCTCTGGTTCCGTACATGAAACATGACACCATGAAAGGCTTATAAATGGCCAACTATTGCAAAATATTTCACTTCAGTTGACATTTAAGCTCAATATTAGCATTATTTGCCGTGTACATATTAAATCATGAAAATTCCTGCGATTTCTATAACATTTGGTAACATGTTTGGTGTAATTTCATGTACGGAACAAAGAGCAACTCTCCACATTCCTCTTCTTCTCCTATACCCGTATAAGAGCCTTAATTTTAAGTGCAATGCAATATTTACCCAACTATGGCTTTCTTTTTCTTTTTTTATTTATACTCTCTGTGTGTAAAACGGAGCAGCGGTCTGTACAGCTCACATAAAGTGTTCCGTACATGAATATGACGCAGTACTTCCTTGCGTGAAAAATAACCCGTTCTCCGCTCCCTGCTGCCAAAAACAATGTTGACATGAATAATCTTATCGGCTACAACAGAATACAGACCCACAACACCAACAACAATGCACAAACATCGTAACGACGACAGTAAACTAGATCTAGATCTAGATCTAGCGTTCCGTACATGATATTACGCAACCGAGGTTGGTGTCCCGATAATCTATTTTGTATTACAACACACCAACAAATACACTCTCGTGTGTAAAAACGACGCACTGAAATGCAGTTGATATCGAAAACGGGTCACCATGCCGGTTCCATACCGTTGCGGGCGAATGAGCTTGTAAATCTATTATTTCAGCGCTATTTTCGTTCCGTACATGATCGTTAATGGGCATTTCGTTCCGTACATGAAACATGAAAATGTGATGACACCAAAACGTTTGGATTTACTGTGAAAAAACAAACAAACACGGAGTTTTCAAATTTTTACACACGCTTCTCGATAGGGCAAACTTTCCTTTCTGACATTGTGTG
Source organism: Onchidella celtica (assembly GCA_963931925.1). Lineage (NCBI taxonomy): Eukaryota > Metazoa > Mollusca > Gastropoda > Systellommatophora > Onchidiidae > Onchidella > Onchidella celtica. The sequence goes on along the minus strand of OZ007584.1, from coordinate 35,190,667 downwards.
ACGTCAGAGCCTTCTTTACCCTTCGATACGACGGACCGTTCCGTACTGGTAAAAGTTGACGCGAAAGTGGGCGGGCTGAAACAAAATGATCTAGAGCATTCGAGGGATGCCCTTTGGTACAGAAACTCTGAGATTTTGAAGGGCAGACCTTACCAAACACAAAAGAGCTTGATGCTTGCAGTAATTCTATATTTATCGACTTCAAAGTGTTCATCCTTTCGGCCCCTTTCCCTTGACACGAAAATTCGTGTACGGAACGCATTTTGAAATCACCCAATATTTTTTTAGTTTAGGTTGCCAGAGGCCTCCAATTCAGCATTTAGTAGGCTCATCCATTTGTCTTGATCAGTAGACAGTGAGTTTGGCTGTATGGTTACCGTGTGTTAAAATACACACCATTCTCAGTAACCACTATAAAAACGTCCATTTTTTACCACCAGAAATACACATACTTTGGAATATTTTTTTCTCATAATTTTTTTGTTTATGGTCCAATTGCTTCAAAACTGCTCCTGTAGGTACCTTATCCATTTCTGAGCACATTAAGCATAAGATTATGTTAAAAAGTATCTACGGTTTCACCGAACCCATTGAAAAGAAGAGCACCTTTTGGCAACTGACCCTAAGAGAGGTAACTCAATAAATACATAGCTAGATTGGATTAATAGCTATTATTTCCCCTTGATCTAAGTAGTGTCAATTGTATTCAGTTTCAACAATTATCTAATCGTGTTTTCGTCGAATTTCAGTAGGTTCTATGTTATCTACTTAAGAGTACCGTAAACCCTTGACTACTTCGAAAAAACGAACAATTCAAACAGATTTTATTTTTTGTTCTGGTTGAAAGGGACAGCGGTAGGTATGGGACCAAGTTTAAGTTTCGGAATTATTAAGGACGGGGTTTAAGATAGGCAGCAGGTGGTCTTGACTGGACGGTCGGGACGTGCGTGCCTAGTTTTCGGTGTAGGTCCGTTCTATAATTTGAATAAAATTTTGCTTTAAAATCACAAGGTAAATCTGTGAGAATGGAAGTTTCTCGCATTGGTTAAATTTATTGAGGCTGAGGTCAATAACGCTAAAAGCTCGAGTCCGATCCCCGGGACAGTCCTTATGGAAAGCTATATCGTTACGCACTTGTTTATCAACGTTACCTTATGTCATACTTATACATACTTATTCATTATCTTTCTGATTATTCTCCTTGAACTCCACTACTCCATATCTAATTATGAAGATCGTTTTTCTGTGTACGCTTAAGTTTAATATTATATTATTACAGTATATACTTCAGATATACGTATCTATTTTATTAGCAATCACTGAGTCATGCACAAAATGAATACATTGCAAACAAACAGCATTTCAATCTGAGCCCTTAAAAAAAACAACAAGAGAACGAGAAAAAAACAACAACATCACTAAAAGCTCAACCACACATGCAAAAAGATAACTGATGGATCTAATCTGTAAAACTCGGATGAGTAATGAGAAGTTGCAGACTTTTACTTTTCATTTGCTGTCATGCAGAGCTATATTTTAATTCTATGACGAACTTTCACGGTTGTTGGTCTGTACTACAGGCACGTTGTTTTTGTTGCCTTTGTTCCCCGACAAGCCCTGACTGCTGGGTGGTTGGCAGAAAACTATGTCAAGGCAAGGAAGACTGTAGGCAAGTTGTGGTCCACGGACACTTGCAACGCCGGACAACAGCCAAAGACAGATTTCGTCACAGCAAATTTTTGTCTAGGCTTGCCAGTTTCAAGCTTGCAAAACGATGTGAATGGAAAATTACTGCACTTTGATTTAATTCAGCTCTTTTATCTTGTCCTCTTGTAGAGACAACACAGGCTATTGAAGATAGATTTTGTTTTTATTGACAATTAGGTAAAATACAGATCTAGATCAGCATTGTTTTAAATGACACGAAAAAAAATAAATCTACACATCTTGTTAGTTTCTCTGACAACTGTTTACCCCACCCCCCCCCCTTTTTTTAAAATTGACCCATCAATTTACAGTCACTGTGGGTGGGTGGGGGGGGGGCAGTCCCGGACCTGTTGAAGTAAAGAGCAAAACACACAATGCAGGTGGACTTTTTTTATTTTTTACTTTTGGCTTGAATTAGATCAACACACATCAGCTTAACATAGTGCTGCCAGTACTGTGCTCAGGAAACTACAGTCCTTCATTATTTTATAGCATTTTCATTACTGTAAAATTTTTATACATAAAAAAAGCGTACAGTTATTTTTACATAAATATAATAGGTGTAGCATTAAGTATGTCCCCGTCCAAATGAAATTGCTTCCAGAATGCGAGTGCTCTTATGGTGAAACGTACAGAAAATGTTAACATTTCTTATTTAATTGAAATTGCTTGAAACTGCTTTTCGTCCATACAGTATTCAACTTTTCTCAAATGAAAAAGTCAGAAATTTATTTTCACAGCATAAAATGCCAAGACCTGAGGAAAACTTTCCTGACACCCAAGATGAGATTAGACTTCCTCCAACAATGATGCTACAGGTGAAAAAGTCACAATAACTAAATGAAGTTGCAAAGACATTGATAATTATGAAAACTGTTTCAGCGATATGGCAGATTGTTTCGCTGCCTCCACTGTCCCATCTTTCAGTGTATCCATGGCAGAAGATGTTTCTCGGTCATTTTGGTGGTGGGGTAGGGGTGGGGGGTGGGGGGGGGGAGGAGGGGAGGGGGAGGGGGATAGAACTTTTGAGGAAAACAGTATAAAACCTCATCCTCACAAAAGTGACAGACCTGTTGAAACACAGTCATTGCTTCAGTTTGTAGAATACGATGCCGTAAGAATCTTACAGTACAGCCTACTTATTATTTTGATTAAATCATGCATTTTCAGGTCTGTTTCACACTATTTATAGATAGCATTGCAATTCTTTTCCACGTGGGTTTAAGACAAATCCTGACGCGTCCTAAGCGGCCACATGCTGTACATTGTGGAAGAAGAGTTTACAGAAGATGTGCTATTTTTTTTCACATGAATATTTAGTAGCTCCAAACACAAGAAATGTCTTATATATATACATGTATAATGATGAAGCACTGACTTTGTAGATGAACAACTCATAAATAGAAATAAACACTTATTCATTGTCCTAATTCTGATTCTAGTGTGTCGGCAAAGTTTGTTGATGGACAGTTGGAAAGACATTCTACCATTTGAAATCATTGGCCGAGGAAATTCAACTTGCAGGATAAAGAATTTCTACAACAATACACAATGACAAAACTGGGGAAATAAAAACCCATATGGCAAACTAGATGACGCTGACTTAAAAAAAAAAAAAAGCCCTGTTTTTATATCAGGTGTGTAACACACTGGAAAAACAAGTTGAATAGGTTCCCTTTCAGGTTCAACGGGAGAAAAAAAGTTGGCAAATTAAATGGCTGATGAGCAGGACACAAATATAAAGAAAAGAGGAGACAAGTGGTGAAGTGTAACTTAGCTTTTTACACAGACTAATAAAATACCCAGACTGGATGATCCCATTGTGTGACGTCACAAAACAGCGAAAGGTCATGAACCATCCGCCACATTAGGTTTAAGGTTGCGACCGACGCTTCAGCATAGCTACAATGCAGCAGTCGCTAAAAGTCCATACGGTCATCATTTATAACAATAAAAAAAAAAGGCAGCTGTAGACAATAAAATGAAAGGATAGGCAATTTAATGCATTATTGATACATGTACCACCAATCTTGACAAATAAAAAGAAATTTCTACTGCAGATGGAACTAAAATCGGAATTTCCCGAGCGGCGGCCACGTTGGTTATACGGCCGCATCTCCTTAACTTCCGTAAAAAAACGACACAGCCCGAAGCTTGTGTTTCCAGTCTGGTTGATTTATTAGTCTGTGGGTTTTTGTAAGTAATATATCAGTTAGGGCACAGACTGGATTGCAAGGTTGAACTTTTGAAAAGAACTGATTGATGCCTTAAGCTCAGGTAGCCATATTAATATTCACCATAATGCACTAAAATCAGTTCTAAATGATTGCTCCCACCCCTTTGTTCCATCATATAGTCCGATCCCAAAGAAGTGGACAAATAATGTATTTAAAAATAAACAGAGAGCGCTGTAGACGCTGCAAACACAACATGATACACAGCATTATCACACTTGTAGATAGGATTTTCAGATGCGGTACAGACGTGGTCCTGCTATGGATACCGGGCCACGTGGGGGTCACCGGGAATGAACGGGCCGACCTCCTGGCTAAGAGTGCCACAACAAAAACAGAAATTTTAAATATTAAACTAGATAAAAGTGACATCTATAGTCTAATTAAAAAACATATAAATGAAATTTGGAAAACTGAATTTGAAGGATACCTAAATCAAAAAGTAAACACTATAAAGCAGATATATCAGAACTGGGAAACATTTGTCATGGATTTTAGCACTCCCAGCGAGCTAGGCCTAAATACCCTAAGAATAGAAACTTACAGACTTAGGGGCAACTTTAATTGTAATCTCTGCGACGTGCCCATGACGACAGAGCACATTCTTTTTAACTGTAAGAAAAATGTAATAGAAAGGAATAAACTTAAAAGGTTATTTAATGAAACGAAAAAACCATTTACATTGTTCGGTGTCTTGTCTCTTGTAGACAATAGTTTTAAAAAAGAAAAAAGGGCCCTTGTCAACAAAATAAATCTATATGTTGACTGTAGCAAAGCTGGCACCCCTGACCTGGCAGATCATGGTAGCAATGGCACCAGTTAAAATCCCATCGCGGAATGGCGTGCTGAGGTCGGCCACCGGTGGGGGCCGGAGGCTGGGTGACGCCGTTTCAACCGCGCACGGACTGACAGAGGGCTCGCCAGCCATAAATATAAAACAAATAAATATATACGTAACTACAATATTTTAATAAAAAAATCTTAAATAAATAAATAAATATATTAATATACAAACACATTGTTTTGTGATATAAATTTATTTTAGAACAGTTATCCTTTTATCTGCCAGGGCCGACAGACTCTTTCTGCCGACCCAGCCATACAGGCAGAAACAATGGCCTCGGATGCCTATTGCACCCGGGACCACCCAACGCAGAGTTTTTAATAAGATCCCTGAAATTATGCTCTGCTGCGGGACTAGTCTTGGTGCCGCCAGGCTCCCTGGCGGCACCAACAACTAAAGACCAAAATTCAAAAACTCTAGAGCCCTGCTAGGTCCTAATATCTTATTACTTGTTTTAACTGGGGCTCCAGAAGAAAACAGTCAATTAGTGACATGTTATATTGGCTATAAAGGGATCAAACTCCTGAAAGGGACACACAGAGTCCCAGAACTGCTTCTCTATCTTCCCCTTTTTCCTGTCTTGTCCTTGCCCTTGCCTTGGCGCATCCCAAAAATTAATAAATATAAAAAACCACGAAGAATGAAGACAACAACAGAAAGAAAGAAAAAAAGAACAACCAGCTAACAAGAAAGACCAAAGAGAGAGAAAATCAAGAACAGGCCAGGCCAACAGCACTATGCTGAGGCCCCCGAGAAACAAAAGAACTCATCCCGGCTGTAGACGATCTTTTTTGCCATCCGCAATTCGAAGTAGCAGTGTTTCCTGATATAGTATGCTGTTGTTCGTTTTCCTAATGGATTGTTCTTACAGTGTGTGTGTGTGTGTGTGTGAGCTATGTTCTTACTTGTTGGTAATGTTGTGTGAGCAATGTGCGTGTGTGCGGTGTGCGTTAAAGACCTGTAGGTCTTAGATATTGTATTTACTGTTGTACTGTTACTGAATGCTGTGACAACAAATTTCCTGGAAACAGGATAATAAATTCATATCTTATCTTATCTTATCTTATCTTATTTGTCTGGGTGCTGGGCCAACACCATTGTCTCACTAATCTCAACGTGTAGGCCTATTGGGAGCATGACGTTTGTGGCCTTTATCTTTGTGCCAGAATAAGAAAGATTTGCTGAAAAAAAGCTGTAATGGACGTTCCTAAAGTCTGACATCTAACACGTTTGAGATATTCACTGTGATAATTTCGATACAGTGGCTGCACATTCGACATGTGTAAACTGTCTGCCGCTATAATTATGGTGCATCCCAATAAGGCCAGGGACACAGAATAATATGAACAGTAGAGTAAACGGTAGGCCTGTGAGGTCTGAGCCCTCTGTAGGTGTCTAGTTGGTCTAATGGTAACGTCGGCTGTTCAGTTCATCATTGTCTCAGACATATTGATCTTCAGTCTGACACCGGTGGCTCCATTCACTCCAACAGTACTTGAAACTTCTCATACTGAATATAAGCGTCTTTCACTCACTGATGGCGTGACGGCGGGACAGTTGTGGGATCCAATTGTTCATAGAATCGTGAAGACTTTAGCCTAGCAGATGAAGATCTTTTGTTTCTCCAGAGCCTCAGCCTAAGGTTATTGGCGCTCTAGTCTCCAGTTCTTGTTTCTTTTCATCTGTTCAATCTGACTCGTCTTGTCCGCTATTATCATGGTAGACGGAAAAGAAATAAATTTTCTGCACAAGTTGCAAAAGAGGAGGAAAGTGCAGTGCGTTTTTGAATTTCAGGGGCAGGAACTGACTGTCTTCCACTTGCCCGGACATTTTTACGGGTTCTCTCCCTCGAAAAATTACCCCACCGCCCTCTTCCTTTGTTAAAAATGCAACCCATTGGGTAGAGAAAAACACGAGACTTTGGTATCTATTTGCAACTTTTGTTGTGGTCTTGTTGACAGGAAATCTGTACCCCCCCCCCCCCCCCACAAAAAAAAATGTCCAGGTGGTGTTTTTGACAAGGAGATGATCCTAATTCTTTTGCTAACAGCAGCGGTGCTCATTCGTTGACATATTCATAATATACATAATCATCTTTTAGTAGTTTCCGTGTTTGGCACTATATCTTTTTCATGTTTTACTTCGTTTCTGGATATCGACTTTATAGAGTTTCCTTGAAACGGTCAAATATCTTCACATTCTCTAAATGTGAGCTATGTTCCAAGTCAGGAGATCAGCCATGCTTTAGGATGCTTAGCATTTATAGTAGAATGACTTGGTGAACGTGTAGTAGCGTAGAATTTGATTATTATTGCAGAAATTGCATACTACCTTATTATATCACTGCCGATACACACAGAAAGAGAATGAGAACTGAGTTATTACTCTGTAACCTCAAATTCAAAACTGTTTTGATTTGTATGTTGTTTATACCCCGACCCCCGCCTTCTGCCCCCCCCTCCCCCACCCCCACCCCCCGGGTCTGCTGTACAAAATAGAATGGCCGTCCCTGCCTGCACGTTTGACAAGGCCAACACTTGTGACGGCCAGTGGATGACACCTTCTGTCTTCTCCAACTATGTCATGTGTCCTGATTCCGTACTCTCCAATTCTCCATCTGTCTGAATGGCTGGAACAGTCAAACGTCAACACAGTAAAGACAGTAAAGGTGACAGTTATCTGTAAGTCTACATGACGCAAGAGGCGGCGTGGTGCTGACGTGCCTAGACACTCTGGACATGCCGATAGCTGATGATTTGAAGGACATGATAAAGGTCGGCTACTCCTTGGACAGGGAGAATGAAAGAGCAAACCCTGAGTAAAAAACGGTGTGTGGGTGGGTATGACCCAGACTCAGACGTCTGAGGACAATTCCATTCTCTCCGATTCCGTTGAGAAGTTGATCTTGGACAAAGCATAATTTATTTGTTGTTTGTTCATCCCGTCTTTCCTATCATCTCGATTTAATGCATTAACAGCATGTTTAAAGCCAGTGCTTGGGATTTTCAGGTATTGTAGTGGACGCTGCCCTTGGTGCCAATGTGAACGCGGATCCAACAGAACAATTTTGGCATTCCCTGCTGGACAGCGTATGAAGACGCTGTAACAGTTTACTGATTTCATGGGTTTTTTGAAGCTTGGAAGCAAGACAGTGAATCAGAGAAGATACTGAAAGGTCCTCGTTGGGAATTGGATAGAAAGGCCATGTTGATTACATTAATTTTAGCGGTAACGACAGAGGCTTTAGGGTTCGGGCTGAGGCATTCAGTTTGCCATCTGTGACAGAGGCAACTCCCATTGATTCTTGGTCTTTGGAGCCGTCTGTGTAAAAAGGCCTGTGATCAGGGTGTTTATTGATCGCTTTTGAAAATCACATGTTTGTAAGTTTCTGACACGGTGTTGTTTTTCGGACATGCCGCAAGATCTAAAATAATGTTTGGTTTATGTGTTAGCCATAGTGGGGTGGCAGGAAATGGGTCGTTTCACGCCTCACACTGTTAGATTTCAGCCTTTATGAGCAAAGACCGAATCCAAAGGGAAAAAGGAAAGGTGATACCAGAAGAAGTTCCAAAATTTTGAATGCATGTCGGGTTGAAGACTAAAGGGTAACCGGGATTGTTGGATGTGAAGACAATTTTAACCCATACAGAAGAGAGAATTTGTCTCTTCTATCAGATAAAGTCGGTTCATTTGCCTCCATCTACAGACTTTCGACCGGAGAGGCGCGAAAAGCACACAGAGCCAGACGTCCTTCGTGGTGCAGGGGATCTAGCATTTTCAGGCATGATGGTATAGCTGACCCTTCGAAGATAAAACTGTATAGTGAGTAGTCTAGGGTTTGTTTTGATGTGGTATGGATTTTGTTTTTGGTCCTCGTGCTAGTTGCTCATAATGTTACAGTGTAAGGGTAAAAATAAATGCACATTCTGTTTTGTGCTTTGTTGTTATTTTTAACTAAATTGTCACTGCAGCACTGTTAGAAAAAAAGGTTAACATCATCCCGTTGACTGTCGACGCATGCGTTAATTTAATTTTTATTTGTGCGTTTGTTGACGTTTTGCTATTTCCACTAATACTGAATAAAATACATTATAAAGTGGCTGACATGTAGCTTGTTCTTGACAGGACGTCGAGAGATTAAACCAGATGCTGTTCCCTCCAAGTTTGCATTTACCCCACAGAAACTGTCCAGAGAAAGGACAAGTTATGTGTTTGGGTAAATGACCAGAGTTAAGTCATCAGTTTGTATAATATAAAACCGATTTACATATTCATAAAAAAGCAAAGTTGAATGAAATGGCTTCTGTTGTACAACGGCTGATTGTCATTCATACAAAAGTCAAAGATCAAGACATCTAGTGTATAAGTGAACTCCAAGTAAAGTTTATGGCTGATACATATTAAGATAATTTATTTTTATTTATTCATTATTGTCTGTCCTGCTTCATCCTTTGTAGAAAACACAATCATTGTAACATGAAATAATAAAATTAATAATTTGCTTCCTTTCTGATCAACAATCTTATCAACAAAATTTGTGTCTCTGCTCTTTTGGTGAATGACATGTAAACTCTAGTATACAAAAAGGCTAATTTGTAATGAAAATGCTTGACCAAAACATCATAAACAAAAATTGAATTCCAATAAGAGATTATGTCTTTTTAAAGAAGAGAAAAAAAAAAGAAGTACATGCTGTCATATGTACTAAGACTGATCAGAAAGGAAGAGAACTCTTAACTATCAAATGAAATCAGTCAGTAACATGCATTGATATCTTCAGTTCCACAAAGTCAGTCCAAAGTTCCGTGGAACCATTATCAAGCCCTGCCAGCATCTCAACGCAAACTGATATAGACATGGAAGAAATGACAAAACTTTTAACAAGTGTGCGAGACCAGGAAGAGACTATGCTAAAATTCAAGGAAATAACTGAAGTTGATGCATTTTCTTTTAATAACGTAAAAGATGGCCACGTTAAAGACTTAACAGGCTTTTCAAAACAATATGTTTCTATTCTATTTGATTTTTAAAGCTTGACACTGCGCTAGAGAGCAAAACTAATAAGTTTTTCCTCACTCTTATGAGACTACGACGTGGTTTAGCTGTACGGATTCTGGCTGCACTTTTCCGCATGGAGGTATGCGGCATGAATTTGATACTCAATAAATGTATTGAAATCCTATACATCAAGGCTAGGTCTGTGAGCATATGGCCCAGCAAAGATCAAGTCCAAGCATACATGCCACTGATTTTTCAAAATCATGTTCCAACATGTAGAGTTATCATTGATGCAACAGAATTTTACACCCACAAACCCGGAAACCCAACAAAACAACAATCAAGTTTCAGCACTTACAAAAACTACAACACATTAAAATCATTGATAGACATCACACCTAGTAGTCCTATATCTTTCATTTCTGACCTATGGCTGGGTAGCATTTCAGACAAAGAACTAACCATTCGTAGTGGTCTCTTAGATCTGCGAGAGGAAGAGGACACTGTTCTGGCTGATAGAGGTTTCTTTATTTACACCTATATTTCTGAAAGACAAAATATAATTTGCCTTGGATGAGAGAGATGAGAACAAGAGAATGTCATCACACCGATGTCACGTGGGAAGGGCAATAGGCAGGATAAAACAATTCATAGTTTTAGTCACTATTATGAGAAGAAAAACCTCATCAAAAACAACAGACGGCAGCAAATAAACCAACCGGATAAATATCATCTCCTGAACAGAGAGGATCAAGTGATATTGTCCAGACTAAGAACTGGTCACAATAGGCTCCACCACCATATGTTCACCAAGTTTAAATAACGAACATCTGCCATATGTGAGTGCAGCCAGTCTCCTCAAAACACAGAGCATATATTGCAGAACTGCACACTCTTCTCAGCACTGCCAGAAACATATTGGCCCAAACCCACCGACCTGAATGTCAAACTCTGTGGTGCTCTGCCAGAACTGCAGAAAACCGTAGATTTTCTTAAAAGAACAAAATCTGCAGATTTAGATTGGTGAACGAAAGAAGAAGAAGAAGAAGATGGAGTCATTCCAACTTCCCTAAAGTACTTAGAAGAAATTCATTACAATTGTGCTTTTCTTTGTAACTTTTCAGAGGCAACACTTATCAGCACTCTAAACAAAGTTTAGCATTCAACAGTTCTGAACAAAGCCATCTTGTTCTGCTGCCATCATATATTAAACTAGCAATTAAACTTGTAATGACATGTAAAATGTGTTAGCCTGGCTGGCTTAGAACAATGTCATCCAACAGATATTATAAACTTTATACCTTTATCACCACCAGTGCAGAGATACCCATGTACCACTAATGGGCAACTGATGGGCTTACTAACTTCCTTTGCTACATAAATGAGAACTATTATTATTATTTGTGTATGCATTTAATTGTTTGCCATGACATGAGAATAAAATGTATTCATTTAAGTTGTGTTGGTATCTTCTTCATTCATTCAAAGTATGTAGATATCAAGTCCAGAATCAAGGGAAGACTAGGAAAGGCTGGTGAGAAAGGTTCAAATCATACAAAAATAGACCAATGAAGAGATAAGGTGTGACAATAGTAACAAAGAAAAGCTTGGGTAAAGAAATGACTCTGTTTTTCTGCAACAGAGAACTGTTACTCAGTAGGCCTACTACTATACTATACTGATTCACACCATCTTCATTTACATCATGCCAACAAGCTTGGGAAGATAATGATTAACTGTAGCGACCTACTTTTAGCTGACGAGTGTAACTTCGAGATATGTCTAAGCTGTTAAAATGCCTGCTGGTTGCATTGCAGTTGACTGTTATGACAAGGGTGGAAAGGATTGATCCAAGCTGGTCAGATTCCCTACCATCCGTGTAAACAAGGGAAAGGAAGTGAAAGAATATTGACCGAAGGTCTTCCATGTGCGTGAACACACGTGTCATTGTTTACTGTAGTGAACTTTTTTTTTTAGCTCGTCTCCGATTGGTTTGCGACGCCTGAAGTGCTCACAGTGCAAATCAACTAACGAATCAAAATCACTGCTACCATCGCCATGGTTATGCGTCGGTCCTTACAACTAAAATGGCCTATATCCGCAGTGGGCCTATACGGTACGGTAACATTTCTTGTTTATTACATTGTTTCGTTAATCACCACCAAACCCAGGGAATTTTGCTATTTCGTTCTAATTTGAATTATGCACACTACTGTGACCACGGAATTATAATCATATGAAAGCAAATCCATAGTCGAACGCAATACATTACCTAATGTATCTGTTTACTATACTGTATCTGTTTTTTGATCTGGTACTTCGTACAGATTCGGCAAAGGGCGGGCAGGGTTCGGTTTGAGTGAGAGTTGTTTACACAGGTTATAAAGAAGGGGGGAGCGGCTCGCTGGCAACCCCCGGAGGGCCGCCCCCCCCTCCCACATGCTAGGTTCGCCGTCCCCGACACTTATGGTACTCTTCAATTAGCTTGCTAGGAATCGTTCAGCAACTCTCCATAGTTTGTTTTTTTTTAGTTCGGCTATTCCCTTTCCGCCAGTTCCATTTGGATCTGCGGTCATTTTATGTTTACCCCGCCTGTTCTGTCACCCTTACGGTGCCAAGTAGCGCAGGTAAGTTTTGAGCACCTGTAGCCAGAGTAAGCATTATTTCCATGGCTGACTTTACCTTTTCCTTTCTTAACTATTACAGTCTTTCAATTTCATGGGGGGGGGGGGGCAGGCTTAACCATAGATTTATACAACTATATATCTGGGGTTTAAATGGCAGTGCGTATCCTCGCGGGCGTGGGGCGGGGGGGGGGCATACTTAAAATTGAACGTTCAGTGAGCGAACCACAGTGCGTCACATGCAGTCCTTGTGAATGTGGCCGCTATCTGGACAGGGCGAGCATTCCCTCCTAGGCGGGGCTTAACCGGCCGCCCCAAGTTCTTTGGACCGCCCCCTCCACTCGCCGCGGGCGAACTACGTACTTGTGTTGAGATACCAGTTGGACGATTTTGACAGGTGACCGATTGTACCCAAGACACAATATAGGAGAGAGAGAGGGAGGGAGAGACAGACAGACAGTCAGAGAGAGAGAGAGAGAGAGAGAGAGAGCGAGAGAGATAGAGAGAGAGAGAGAGAGCGAGAGAGATAGAGAGAGAGACAGAGAGAGCGAGAGAGATAGAGAGGGAGAGAGAGAAAGACAGAGAGAGACACCGAGAGAGAAAGACACAGAGAGAGACAGACAGAAAGAGATAGAGAGAGAGAGACAGAGAGACAGAGAGACAGAGAGACAGAGAGAGACAGAGAGACAGACATAGAGAGAGAGAGACAGAGAGAGACACCGAGAGAGAAAGACACAGAGAGAGACAGAGAAGAGACAGAAAGACAGAGACACACAGAGAGAGAGAGAGAGAGACAGAGAGAGAGACAAAGAGAGAGAGTCAGAGAGAGAGAGAGAGAGAGACCGAAAGACAGACACATAGAGACAAAGAGAGAGAGAGAGACAGAGACAGACAGAGAAAGAGAGACAGAGAGAGACAGAGACAGAGAGAGAGAGAGACAGAGAGAGAGAGAGAGACAGAGAGAGAGAGAGAGAGACAGAGAGAGAGAGAGAGATGGCCACTTGTGTTAAAGACCTGTTATTTCTCGGGCTCCTCAAGTAAGTCTTTGAGAACAACAGCAGCTGGCCTTCTTATCTTTACTATAGATGGAATGCGCATATTTCACATTACTTCCGGGTCCGCCATTTTGGAAGTCCGGACCCACCCACCGCCATGGCGAATGTTGCATTGATTTTGATTCTAGATTGTAAACAAATCTACGGGTAGTGTTGATATAATTGATTATGAAATGAGTTTAGCTAAAGTGTTTTATTTTACCAGCGAGTGTGTACGGCCCATTCCGGATATCGGCCATTTTAGTTGTCAGGACCCACACTTAACCATGGCGATGGTAGCAATCGGCGGCGAGCTAAAAAGAAGTTCATTACAATAAACAATGACACGTGTGTACGCGCACATGGGAGACCTTCGGTCAATTCTTTCAATTCTTTTCCCTTGTTTACACGGATGGAAGGGAATCTGACCAGCTTGGATCCATCCTTTCCACCCCTGACACAACAGTCTGCTGCAATGCAGCCAGCAGGCATTTCAACCGCTTAGACATAATTATCTCGAAGTTACACTCGTCAGCTGATCCACCCGCCATTTTTGGGTGTCAGAAGTGCAAAACAAAACACTCTGTGACGTCATGTCATTCGCAATTTGCCTATACCTGGATGTGATTTGTAAATGACGTCAAATATGAGGTAACGTGGTCGTCAGTTCGAGTGACGTGTAAACATTTATTATGTGTAGTCACATGCCATGAAATTTCAAAATCATGCACATTGCAAAGGATTTCCCAGGGGTGGTTGCGGGTTTGACAACAATGTACGATAGATAAATTCAAGAGCGATAAAATGAATATGAAATATAGTAAACGTCTTCAAAACATGGGTAGAAAGGTATCTGAGAGAGAATTAATTCGTAAAAGGTAAACATCAGGGGCCTGCAGGAACAATTTTCAGACAACATAACAACAGAGTTCAGAGAGAATCAGTGAAATGTCAAGGCACATGAACTTAAGGACTACAGGTATTGGAGAGCCATGTTCAGGATTGACCTCCTTCGTTGGTTGGAGTTTTCATAGTGCGCAGGATAATGTGGACAGGAAGGACCATGAAGGTAATGTTAATGGTGCTATAAAATGTTTACATGACATATTTTAATGGGAGAGAAAATTTTATTCTTTAACGCTTGTTGCATTTTCCATTCTTGTATTAATTAAATCCAGTACTAGAATTTACCTACCAGACTACATGACTGTATTATTATGATGGAGATGATTTATATAGCGCCTAATCCAAACGAGTTTGCTCTAGGCGCTTTACAGAAAGTCTTGTTCTCTCGATTTGCATCTCTCTCACTCTCTCTTTCTTTCTCTCACCCTCTCTACGCTCTCTACCTCTCTCTATTTTAGAGCAAATTGTAACGCAGCCCGTTAGGCGCAGTTCACAACTCACAACACTTCACAACTTACAACTTGTATTCTAAAGTATTATCTGCAATCCCGACAACACCAAAGTCAGTAAAATACACTCAGGTTGCCTATTATAACATGTGGTACGGATATGGACAGTGCATATCCGTACAACGCACACAATTCGATGACGTAGAACACACACCGGAACACTATATTACTGACCTTGTTAATTTGCATAGTTTTTAAAAATATGAATCGGCTTAGTAGCAAAAGAATCCTACTTCTGCTCGGAGATTTCGTGATCTGCGCTAATAATATACTTGAGTGTACGTCGATCACCAATGGCTACCACAACCCCTTTTCGCCTGCTTGGTCAATCTGACTACCGCCCATTGATACAAACTGACTAGACCCTCACGCCCCCAGTTCCATCTGACGATTCCATGTGTTGTCACTTTAAATTCGTGAACACCATACCAAGTTTTGTTTCAGCAAACCTTCACCAGTCGCACTTTTGGTAAACATGTTGTACGGATATGCACTGTCCATACCCATACAACATGTTGTACGGATATACACTTTCATGAAAATTACATTAGTTACCATATCTCTTCCTGCACTACTAGAATAAACAATGAACGTGAATGTTCACAAGGACTTGACATTTATCCCAGGGCAACAGTCTGTAAAAAGAAAATGATTTGAAATGAACATCGACTGTCTCTATGTACTCTATTTTTTTTTTTGTATGTTCATTGATTACGTCTGGGTATGTAGGGAGGAAATTCAGACATCGGTGGGCCTAGCTATGGCGAGACCGTACAAGACTTAGTGTGTTTCCAGTAGTGGACTAACGGTTTTTGGCACCCTGAAGCTTAAACTGTTATGCGGCCCTCTCGCAACCAGCAAACAATTATTGCAACATTCAAAATTCACTCACGACATTTAAAAAAAGTTTCTTTTGTCCACCCCCCCACCCCCACCTACCCCCTCTCAAAGCTTCATTAGTTTCACTGTCTTTCCACAACTTTTCTTTCTTTCTTTTTTAAGCCTATGAACTGCTTTATATATATATAAAAAATGTTCGTTTCTTTAGATTACAGACAAGTGCTGTACATCCAAAGAATCGAGATACAATATTATTTTCCCTGCATTGGCTTTGTAAAATACGGTATTTTTCGTGATTTACGAACTTTCGCCGCTGAATTCCGGTGCAAAGTCTGTACACACGCAAACTATCTAGCTGTCTCATATTAATGCATCTAGTATCTTTGCAGAAATTCCCGGTTCACATCAGTACTCTAAACAAGGGAAATAGCACTTACCTACTACATACCATTTTCTTTTAATTTTCTTCCACAACTAAAACCAAGTGATCCACGACAGAGATAGATCGATAATAATGGCCGGAGCTACCGAACTCTTGTCCTGCGCGAGGCACACGAGGGGACCATTGATCCCCACTCTGCAACCTTCGTTCTGCGCGAGACATAGCAACGCAGCGTCTCCAATTCGTTTACATGGTGGCTTTTCTTACGCTCGTTTTGCTTGTCTGTGGGACATTCCATGGTAACTGACGGGACGTTCAGATAATTTTTTTAAAGAAAGAAAAGGCCGCCAAACAAATAACCAACCATTTATATCAAAATAGATTGATCAATCCTCCAGAAAAGTGGTACAGAAATGATAAAAATGTGTTTTAAATATGAAAAAAAAAAAAAAAGATGAGTCCATTCAATTGCCTTCACTTTAGTTGGTAACTGATGGGACAGAAAAGATATCATGTTTTTACAAAGCCAAATAAAACAGCAAAATTTGTGAAACCAAACCAACCAGATTAGTAAACAATGTTTTTCTACATTCAAAAAATGCATTTGAGCATACAGAAAAGCATAAATAATCAAGTTTTACTTCTAAGCACAATGGTACAATTAGTCTGAGTAAATTATAGAACATAATCTTGGTAACTGATGGAAGGTTGTACCATTAACAGACAATGGTATCAAAAATGGCTCTTAGGTCACATATTACGTGGAACGCCCCTTTATCCTGTCACCCCTACTATCTCTAACACAATGGCATTGTCCGATTACGATTATTACAACGAAATGTAGAGGAGTAACTGTCCGTCATACTCTTGTAATAGTACTGATGGCCAGAGGTTTGATCTAGGGAAAATCTAAGGGGACATCAGTCTGCGTATTTGATATGCCGTTCTATGTGGAATGGTTAATTTCAGTTTAATACTAGGCGAAACATACCCTTCTCCTCTCTCCACTGTTTCAAGGCTCAGCTTCCAATATTTTTGTTTTCTAAACTCAGCCTTCTTAGTGTCTGCAGCAGAATATTTTTGATTTCCACCTAGTAGAGAAGAATAAAACTTCAAGCAGTTTAACTAAAGCAACAGAATTATTATCTCTCTAATTACCAAATAAGACAACAAAGTGGGTCAGTTTCTCTCAGGTTTTACCGTAAGGTATGTCACGATACATTTGTAGTAAATAAATATAGCCAACGTAGAGACAAAAATGTGCACACATTTTGGAAAACAAGGTTAAACATATTTTAAACTGAGCCAACAACGTGCCGGAAACACGAGTTCTGCATCTTCAAAATCTTTAAACGACCGAATCTCAAAGCCACTGTCTTGCGAGATATATTGTGATTATTTGTTAACAGAATCGATTCATTCTTTCTGTCAGTTGACCCAAGTGTAGAAGCTTGTTTTTGCAGTGGAGATGCTTGGATGGCACTTTAAAATTTATTTTACTGAGGTTATAAAATTATTGTGTGAAAATGAAGGGTTAAATAATTAAATGGCTGAGGCCACAAATAAGTTTATTGGTTTTGGTCCATTTTGGTAAGTAATTGGTGTTGATGACTGCATTCTTTAATGGTCATTCTGACGTTTTAATGTTCTCTTTAGTGAACCAGGCCGTAGTCTGAATTCAATTCAATGGACTACTTATAACTGGTATTGTTCTTCTGCTCCAAATCACCACACACCGACCCACACATACACGTTCCCACTATCACCACTCTTTATTTGATACCTTCAGTAAATACCTGCACATCTGTTACGGAGACACCTGTGGAATGTGCAGTTACCTAGACTATTCCTCCTCCTTCCGCTTCACCCACCTGGCCCATCCCCACTCATGAATTTAGTGTTAAGTATTGTTCTCAGGTACGTTGACACCATACTGGCCTGGTGGTGTGACTATATCTTTTATTTATCCGGTGTTTACTGCATGATGGGAAGCCAATAGATAAATGCTTTTTTCGTGACCTCGCCACGATATTTTATTGTTCTCTGGCGTTATCATCGAATATATTAAATTTACTTATAATTTGCAGCTTGTTTGTCATTCAGAGGTAATGATATCTGAATGCATTACACCCAGGGAATAAAAAGGCGTACACTATAGCACTAAACATGTGGGGACAATGTGAACTTTTGAAATTTATGTTTTCAGCTATATTGGGCATCATGGTGGAGCATGGTAAAAAACTGGTTCTGCTTTCTCTTGTAATGCCAGATCGATGATTTTCTTGCTGTGTAACACGTGCACAAAGGCAGGCAGTGTCAGAAATAAATTTACTGGAGGTGTACGAATACATATCGCCTGGTGTCTAGGACCCAACTGGCTGTGTGAGATTTATTCAACCATCCCCTGTTCCAAACATAATTAGTGTAGACAAATCTGAGAAAGGAGGGGATGATTATGTAATTTTGATATGATTGACAATCCTAACCATTGTCAACATTATCGAAATGTAGATGCAGATGGTGTAAACGTTTACCCTACACACTTTCAATATTCTGAGATGTTGGCTATGCTTACTTCTGCACATTATGTAAAGAGCGTGGTCACATCATCTCATTAACTGAATAGTGATGGTTGATTGTGCATTTGCAGTTGGTAATCTGAAATGACTCCCGATTCAAGGGAACTAAAGCTTCAAATACAGTTAAATCTCTGACTTGTCAGCTGATTCTGTGGTCTGCACAATTAAAGACACGATTTGATGGTTAAATTGTCTCCTTTCAAATTTGATATAAATATTGCCATTTCTCTTTCACCGCTGTATGTCCTTTCTGTGATTACCTTGCGTGTTCAGTGATGGTCTTACTTGTAATGATGATAGTATGGTAGGCTACGTAAAATGTTTACTATGTGTGACCAGTGCAAGTGCTGTACGTCTTCATGAATAAATTTGAATAAGTCTATGGCTGACACCAATTTAACTTAATCTGTCCTTATTGTGGCTTAAGCCTGTAAAAGTCATGTCAACAAGAAACAAGATGAGGGAAGAGGGCGATTTTACTTTTTCAACTGCTGCGAGATCTTTCATAAATTTTGAGTTTCCATGCACTTCTCAAAACAATTTGCCTGTTGTTTGACTAATAAATTATCACAAACATCTTGAGGTTAACAGTAAATCAATTACTTGGTGCAAATGTGTAAAATGACTCAAGATTAAAACAAACAAATCAAGGCGAGACACAACATGAACATAAAATTTAATGTTGACTTGCTTATCTGATATATCACCTTCTTTCAAGTACAAAAGCTGCCCTGGCCAGTACCTACGTATCAGATCTCCTGGCTTTTACATTCGTGTTGTCAAACCTAAGGTAAGTATCTATTTAGTGGGCTACTCAATAAGACAATCTTAGCCAGCACGCTCATCCATTGTAACAAAACTATAATTTAAACTGTAATGGGAAATAAATGCTTGAGTAGGAAATAAGTGGTGATTGCTTTGACATCATGTAATTCACACACCAGCGTGTTACTCCTCTGTCAGTGATTCCTCTGGTTTCTGTGCTGAACTCAGAGAACAAGATGTGGAGAATTCTCGTCTGTTGTCTGTGTCTATGGCAAACTACCAGGGCTCAACAATCAAGTCAAACATGGGGTAGGTGCGCGCTGTTTGTTATTGTCACTCACTCAGTTGCGAATATCTTTATATTATACTTTTTTCTTCTTCTTTTCGTCAATATCAGAGTTAGGGCGCGAATTGGCATCAAATTCATTAGAGTTGCATCTTCTCGTAATAATACAAGTGTATTAAATAACGACGTCATCAGGGCTACGGAAGATCGCGAGAGATGGAGGGTCATGATCGCCAGCACCTGCCGGCAGGGCACTTAATGTATGAATGAATTAAATTCCTAGAGCATTCACAGTAAAAAGTGAGATTAATTATGATATTGGGTATCAGTGGGTTTCTGACATGAATGTTCTATGACTGTACAATGCATTTATTATTTTTTTCGTATGCATATCGACATAATGACCGGAATCCAGCTGCAGTCTTTGATCTTGAGAGTGGAGATGGCAAGCGAGTCAAATTTCAGTGATTAAGTAGTCGTAGAAGTGGTCTCTCGACTTAGAATTCCAGCAGACCGCGCACTGAAAATCTGTGTCGGGAATGAGCACGCACTGTGGGCGATCAGTGCACAGTCATCTGCAAAAAAAAATATGTCTTGCGATATGACTTTGTCCGCCTCAACATACAAGTGCAGAACAGTTGAAAGAGACTGATGCCAGTACATGATTCAGCTTTGGGGATGTCAAAGGAATTAGGTTGGCTGCCATTAGGCAATTCTTCTTCTTCTTCTTTCGTTCACCAAATCTAAATCTGCAGATTTGTTCCTTTAAGAAAATCTACCGTTTTCTGCAGTTCTGGCAGAGCTCCATAGAGTTTGACATTCAGGTCGGTGGGTTTGGGCCAATATGTTTCTCGTAGTGTTGAGAAGAGTGTGCAGTTCTGTAGCCCTAGAGGTCACCCCATGCCGCCAGTGAGGAGGGGCTTTAGTAACACCACCAGGGGTGTGAAACCAATGTGGCCGAGCCATCTCGCCGAGCATGAGCAAATTCTGCTCTAGCAAAATAAGCTGAAGTCGAAGGTATCTGGCCAGAGTAGGGCGCCTGACCTAGATACCACGCTTCATTTCCCCCACGCAGGATTTCCTGTTTTGGCTTGACTAACTTTTACTTTTACTGTCTTTCAAAAAATCGCTCAATTTGGTGCACTTTCCCCTAATAGGAACAGCATGGGTAGCACAGCCGCCTCTCTCTTGGTCATAAAATAATTATATTACACCATCTACAAAGGGAACAGCACAAACCAAAAAGATTCTCTATTAATATTGTCAATACTGATAAATTGCTTTCTAAAATATCAGAAAAGCACGGAACATGTTTTAATGAGAATGAATTAACACAGGCAGGCTGAAACGGTGCTTTCACTGAAATCATGTTGTCAGGCCGATACTGGTGCGATACTAGTGTGATCTACATTGAAACAGCACGTTAAAGTCCAGTAACCTCTCTACATGATCTCGTTTCGGTATCAGTGGTAGCAATTGTCTCCTTGTTTATAATTTGATGATTCCTGACCTCATTATTTGATTCCCGAAGGTTTATGTCCACTACCCTCTGTTTTTCCATACATTCATGGCGTCTATGCGGCTCTTGGCATTCCGATCGCGGACTGAATGGGTGAAATTCTTCATTCATCCATTTGCTAATTTACTGTAATGTCCACAGACAAAAGATCGATCGATCGCCCAATGCAACGGCAAACACTGGTAGGTCCATGTCCACCTCCTACCTCCAACACTATCGTCGTCACAGTCAACGTCCACACCACACTACAATTATTTTCTTCTTCATCATCCTGTCAGCACCGTCACCACCATCATCAAATTTATGATAATTTAAAATTCATTACAAATGCCTAAAAATATATATCGATAGAAATCACTCAAAATTTTGTTCCTTAAATCCTTTGAAATGTAACATTACAGGTTAATTCAAAATAAGTAATAGAGGAAAAAACTTCTTTTGTCACCGGTAATAGAGCCGCGATCCCCATTTTACAAGTGCCAGATGGCTGGAAAACATGGTTTCAAAAATGCCTACACATTTATTATTTTTTACTATATTTTTAACAAATTACAGTCAAAAACCCATGGGACAGCCACCCACCCTCACCCCTTTCCCCTCTAGATATATCCTAAACACTTCCAGAATGATCAATGGGAACTTCAGGGAGGGGAAGAATGAAACTGATAGTTTATGAAAAAAAAAAATGGGTGATAATCGGGGAATCCACATCTCCACCACTAAGCTAGACAAGCGTTCTTAACAGTTGAACTTACTCAGGCAGACAAGGGATTATCGAAATCACGTAACTCAAATTGTCTAACTACTCATGTAGTTCTCACTTGCACAGGTATGTAAACGCCCTGATGACTTTTTAAATATTTTTTTTCCAGCCGATGGAGTCAACCTCCTCTTAACACACTAACGAATGTCCTTTACGTCTTTTTGTTTTTTTGTTTGAAGCCTACTTCTTGCCAAGACGTCAAGAGTACTGAACCCAGAGTGATGGCCGTTCTTTTCAACGGTGCTGAAGTTTTATGTGATACACAAACTGACGGTGGTGGCTGGACCATTATTCAGGTATTCTCTGTTTGTATTGTGATATCATCATCACCACGACCATCATCATCATCAAAATCGTCGTCATCATCATCATAATAATCTTCATACATATTACCTGATCCAGGATGATTTTCACCATTATTATGTCATTGTGAAGATCAATATCGTTCACCCTGTCATTATTATTTTTGTCTGTCAATAACTCCTCAATCTTGAAGCGTTTTGAGAACTGTAATAACAATGAAACTAAAACGATTTGGATGCAGTAAAGTGTGGTCCGATATTTTACTATTAGATACGTAAATAAAACAAATATCTTACTATAATGGAGATAGAAAGTAAACCTGTAAGCAGCTAAAACTTCGTGACTACGCCATCAAAAATGATGAAACTTGGTGTACTGCATCAACAATCATCAGTTTTTACTATTATTTACATTAAACCTTTTTTTGAGCTGCAAAACGACGAGTACCGGTAGAATCAAAAAGTGTGATCGATATTTTCACTCGGTGACTACTTCGCCCCGTCTTCGTTCTTCGCTTTTCTTAAAACTTTCTTCACACTTTGTTGGTCGAAAATCAACCTTAAACATCACGACCTTGTATTTTGAAAGGATCTGTAATGTGAAAATAAGTTTATTAGTATTTACATTGAATCTAAGTTTCCTTATTAATGTGATCTAGATCTAGAACTAGATCTAGAACTAGATCTAGAGCAGGGCTCAAGCAGCCTGTGTCAGTGTGTGTTGTGTAGCGCTCGAAAAATGAATGTTGAACCAAGTATAAAATGTGTTCAGGTTGTTTCAAAAAGTTACTGTTGTAATGCCTTTTGAAAATTGTAACAGCTTTGTCAAGTCGCCTAAGCTTGGGGAAACTATAAGTACATCTGGCATTACAGCTTGTGTCAGGGAGAGAGAGAGAGGGAAAGGGGAGATTGTCGAGAGGGATGGGTGTTGTGGAGAAAGGGAGAGAGGGGAGGCAGAGAAGGGAGATGGGGAGGACAGGGTAAGGGGGGTGGGGTGGGGGAGACAGAAAGAGATGTGTTGGATAGAAGAAATTGGTTGGGGGGCGGGGGGGGGGGTCGGGAGAAGGAAGGAGGGCGGATTCAGATTTATCCCTTGCTAAGGTCATCTAGACCTGCCCAGATTATGTCAAAATATGTCCACAGTACCATTCGTAGAGCGGTCGGGCTTTAGCTTGTTATTATAAATATTGAATTGGATACATTGGCCTTCTATAAGAGTACTCTAAATTTGGTCCAAAGGTGTCAACTTTTTCTGCAAGTTCTTGCTTCGTTAGCAGCACAAAAGTACGTCCGTCTGCCAAATGCGTCACTTCGAGCTTCCGTGCATTTGGCAGACGGACGTGCTTTTGTGCTGCTAACGAAGCAAGAACTCGCAGATAAGTAACATATCCTGTTTCGCTTCGATTCTATACATTTCCTGTTGAAATCTTTTATTGTTCGATCGGTGTTTTTTTTTTTTTTTTCACTTGAAAAAGGCGAAAGCCGAAATTTTTTTGTATTTTCTGTCTTCTCTTTAGTTTACTTTGTATTTTTTGGGTTTTATTTCTCACGCAGGGTTTCGCTACATACAACTTTTTCCTTTTGCCCAATTTTGACATTGCTTATAGCCCTGCTGCGACCCCACAGTTTTTCTGTGGTTTTTATGATATTTCGTCAATGTGTAAATATTGGCTACGATCTCGTTAGTGCGCTGCAAAACAACAACAACAACAACAAAAACAACAACAGAAATAACAACAACAATATTTACCAATTCCCTCTTGACCACGGCCACATTATTGGAAAGAAAATATTTCTACACAATTTTGCTGTTAATAGAAATGATTTTGCTTCCCAGGTAAGTAAACTAACTAAATTCTAGCAGTAAGCACACGTTCGTTTTGCATCTTCCACTGGTGTTTCCGCCAACGAAATCATTAATAGACATTTACATACTGGATTGTTCTTTATGAATTGAACTTCTCAAGTGATGAATGTAAAATGTGGGTGACTGATGTTGCTTACAGAGACGCTATGATGGTAGTGTGGACTTCTGGTTGAACTTGGACCCATACGAGTACGGATTTGGCAGTTTGGACGGGGAATTCTGGATGGGCCTAAAGTTGCTGCACAAACTGACTTACAAGGTAAAAACTAAGGCTCACTTTGCCTTTTCTTTCCATGTGGGTTGATCCGCGTAGTGAAACCAAAGAGTGATCATCTCATAGCAACGTATTATAATTGAAATTAATAGATTAAAATGTATGCATATCATCCCCCCACCAGCAACAACAAAATTATTATTAAATATATATTATTATTAATAAATATTCAAATATTATTTGTGTTGTGAATTGTGAACTGCGCCTAACAGGCTGGGTTACAATTTGCTCTGAGATAGAGAGAGGTAGAGAGAGAGAGAGAGAGAGAGAGAGAGAGTGAGCGAGACATTGAGAGAGAAAGAAATTCTGCTCTGTGGTTGACATGTTGCTTCTGTAAAGCGCATAGAGCATTTTAAATGGATATGCGCTATATAAATGCAATCCATTATTATTATTATCATTTATTATCATTTCATTTTATACATCTCGACCTGGCATTCAAAACAAGCAAACACGAATATTCTGCTGAAAAATCATGAAACAAACACATTTGGCGTTGTATAATAGTATCAATGAATGTTCTACGGACACCATCTCAGACAAAATGGAATCTGCACATACAGTTTTACTGGTATTATGTGCAGAGATGGCTGCGTTGCCATGCTCCACTGCCGATTGAAGGGAATCCGCACAACCAGACCCATTATCATAACGATTTTCGTATTCATACACGCGATAAAGTATTAATTCTAGTTCATTTGCCCAATGGCAAAAACAACAACGAAAGTTCCCCAGCCATTGTTTTGTGTCTTATGCAAGATACTCATTGAATTATGGTGATTTCACTTTCTTGTGATTCTCCTGTTTATCTTGTGACCAATCAAAATAAACTAAATTGTATCTCATTTCTAAAATTTGCTATGGAATTTTTGTGGAGAGAAGCAAACAATGATCTCATTAGCAAGGCTGGAGCACTGCATGCACTAGGAAAATAAACAAAGGCTACAGGACATAATACGTGATCATACACAGGCACATTGAGATTTCACCCCGGATGTTGAACCTAGGCACAATCCGACCCTTACACTTACAGGGCAGCTTGTCTTCTAACATTAACCCTAAATTTGAATCTGTAGGGCTCATATAATGGGTCAGTACTAGCAAGGTAAAGGGACTGAAATCATGTTTTGACGATCCCCGACAGATGCCAATAATTGTAACTATGTAGAGTCATCCAAGAAATTGAGGGAGTAAAAGATAGGAGACAGACAGACAGACAGACAGGCAGACAGATAGATAGATAGATAGATAGATAGATAGATAGATAGATAGATAGATAGATAGATAGATAGATAGATAGATAGATAGATAGATAGATAGAGAGATAGATAGACAGATAGATAGATAGATGGATGTATAGATAGATGGATAGATAGATTATAGATAGACAGATAGATAGATAGATAGATAGATAGATAGATAGATAGATAGATAGATAGATAGATAGATAGATAGATAGATAGATAGATAGATACACAGACAGGCAGATAGGTAGATGCGTATGTAAGTTGGTAGGTAGGTAAGTTGTTACGAAGATAAAATATGTACAAATATTATTTTTGTTCTATTTCTTTATTCACTGTGTCCAGCGATGCTATCAGCTGAGAGTAGAATTTGACCACAAGAAAAAAAATGTTACGCTGTATACTCATATTTCAAAGTAAATGGAGCAAACGACAACTATAGGCTGAAGCTTGGTAAATTTGTTCGTGGGAACGTTTATGACAGTCTGTCGTATCACAACGGTCAGCAGTTCACAACTAAGGTAGTTCAATCATCATTGTACGTAATCTTATCTTGTCGCTCAGTTTTCTCCTCTTGCTTATCCCCCATCAGCTGATTCCTGGCATTTTTGTCCACGGTGCTTTTTCTTGTCACTACTTTACGTTTAAGTGACTCATATCTTCCTCTGTCAATTAACGTACTGCACTAAGCAACTTAAATTCATGGAAGTTTATAAAGGACTCCGAAATGACCAGAGTGAAAACTAAAACTGCACTTCCAAGTACAGATACTGAGCATGTTCAATTTTTGTTCTCACGAATTCTTAAGTGTGGCTGTGGTGGTTGCATAAGCAAATGTGTAGGTGGCTTGCAGACATTACTGACCTTGTTTTTTTGCTGTTTAATGCTATGAAATGTTGTTCTATTAGGCCAGTCGTTCCTTGTTAGCTATTGCACGATGCCTGATTTTAAATAATACTTAGGCCCGGCGCGCACCATGTTAAAATTAACCACAAGTTCAATGCAAGCAATCTTTCGCGTGGCGTGCAGCACGGTTAAACTCTTTGCCAAGCAAGCAAAATTCTGCATTTGCACGCCGTGCAGCAGGCGAAACGGGATATTGCGCGCGGCCCGGGCTTGCTTGGCAAAGAGTTTACCGTGCTGCACGCCACGCGAAAGATTACTTGCATTGAACGGGTGGTTAATTTTAACATAGTGCACGCCGGGCCTTAGGAAGTAATGATTTTTGCACTTGATTCATGTACATTTTTTTTTCGTGAAAGCGGCACATAATTACCATGTTTGTTTCCTTCTGTCAGCAGGTCGGTGTGTAGGAAAAATGGTGTCTGTACATTTTCATAAAAATCAAAATCAGTTTCTGGTCCTTTTTTTCACCAGGATCGTGACTATGATGAGTACACACGCAAAAACTGTCCTCAGTACCGTAAAGGGGCGTGATGGTATCAATCGTGTCCTGAAGTTAACCTAAATGGCATGTGGAAACCACCGGCCGGTTTAAAGGGAATATACTGGTTTGATGGAATAAGAGGAATGCTTGAAGGGATCAGACAGACGGAGATGAAAATACGTCCCTGTCACTGACCAGTTAACTTTTAACAACAGACACTGTATTGGTGTCCTTGTCAGACAATAAATAAAGCCTTTCATGGCATTTTTTCTCTGGAAAGCAATTTTCATTTTCCTATTTTCCATTATATTACAATGAAACTTTTATTTGGGGGGGGGGGGGGAATCATATGAATACAATAATTATGTATATACAGTAGAGAACGTTTGACACAGGATTATCCTTGCTTCTGTGTTTCACAGATTATATGCCCAATGGCAAAGTCATTGGCTTGAAACCAATTTTTTTTGACATGACAAATCAAAACACAACTAAGTCATCAATAATGACATAACACAAAACTTAACCTGTAAATTGCCCTTTTGTTATTTAAAGAAGACAGGATGTTCAAAAATGCAGTTGAGGTTTGCCACAAAGTCGGGAGCAGGCAAAGGTAGGCTATTGCTCGCCGAGTTTGGTAACATCTTTATGTGTGAAACAGATCAAGGGTGGTGAAGGCGTTTGCCATTTTTTAACCGTTGTGGGCTTTAAGTACCGTTGCCGGCTTCCCTACGGTCACGGCACGAGAGGGACGTTTCTCAGTGTAGACCTTGTAGCTGTCGTTATCTCTTCACGGTTCACCAGTCATTGCATGTTGTACCCTGTTGTGGCATGCCTCACCTTAGTACTGAACTTTCGTTTACAGTTTACAGTCTGTGCTCTAACACTAGACTGGGAATTAGGGCCGGTGTCAATAAACTAGTACTAGGAAATGCTGAATAAATACACCAGTCTACTGATCAAAATAAGGCAATAATGAAAATTCCCACAGATATAGTCATATGGTGCGAACGTTCTCTGCTGCCGCAGTAAGCGAAAATTGCTGAGCAGTTGTGTTTGTCTTGCCGTGTCCCTAGAGCTGGTAGTGGAAACAATTCAAGGGGTTCGGAATATAATTATAGCGAAATCGGAACCTGTAGATAAGCCACTTTAGCAGGTTCTGTGAGTGCTCCACCAACGGCTCACGAGTTCTTATTCCCGGCACTGATATGGTTCCTCGGCAATGCCTTTTAGAGTTCTAAAGACGACAAAAAAATGCTAATTTTTGTCTGCTTCCTCTCGGGGATCTTTCTGGTGATCACCAAAACAAATTACCGTGCCTGCCTGTCACTGATGTCCGGCAGAGAAATGATGTGACATCTGCGCTGGCTGGAGGCTACACTCAGCTCCTGGAGGCTACACTCAGCTCCTGGAGGCTACACTCAGCTCCTGGAGGCTACACTCAGCTCCTGGAGGCTACACTCAGCTCCTGGAGGCTACACTCAGCTCCTGGAGGCTACACTCAGCTCCTGGAGGCTACACTCAGCTCCTGGAGGCTACACTCAGCTCCTGGAGGCTACACTCAGCTCCTGGAGGCTACACTCAGCTCCTGGAGGCTACACTCAGCTCCTGGAGGCTACACTCAGCTCCTGGAGGCTACACTCAGCTCCTGGAGGCTACACTCAGCTCCTGGAGGCTACACTCAGCTCCTGGAGGCTACACTCAGCTCCTGGAGGCTACACTCAGCTCCTGGAGGCTACACTCAGCTCCTGGAGGCTACACTCAGCTCCTGGAGGCTACACTCAGCTCCTGGAGGCTACACTCAGCTCCTGGAGGCTACACTCAGCTCCTGGAGGCTACACTCAGCTCCTGGAGGCTACACTCAGCTCCTGGAGGCTACACTCAGCTCCTGGAGGCTACACTCAGCCCCTTTCTTGTTCGAGTCGAGCGTTGAGACGACGTCGGTTGTTTTTGTTATTTTTTAAATCTTATACCGGACCGTGAAACTCACAAAGTCGCAGTTATCGTGCCGACGCAGCCTAAAACACAAACTCAAACTCGATGACCTATTATTATATTGTTCATGTCCATTCCCGAGGATCGGCATCCACCACCCAGGCTAACAAAGGGGACACATATGCTCAGATATCCAGAGCTGTGGAGTCAGGGCTACCCGAGAGATGTACTTCCCACAAGACTAACTTGAGCTCTCTGCAAAATCAGAGAGATGGAATTATTGTCCTTAGTAGACTCGGTCTGGGCCACACCCAGCTCACATTTAATAGCTTCTCCCTACGGGGGACAGATCTCCTCGAATCGATAACGTATGGCTGTCAGCTAATTGTCAGCCACATTTTAACAAAATGTGTGGCTTTCTGGTCTCTTTACATTCTCCCACCCATCCCCTATTCAATGTGTGAACATCCAGAACTCATCGAATAGCTGTCGCCGCATATATTCTTATGGGTGACTTCAATGCTCAAAGCCCTTTCTGGGGCAGCTCCTCGACCAATCCCAGTAGTACGATAGCGGAGAATCTCCTCTCAGAATCTCATAATATTTTCCTCATCTACCTTCTCCACCAGTTTACAGATACTTTAGGAAATATGTACTTTACATTAGTCCACCCATCGCTCTGTTTAGACTATGCATGGTCCCTCCGAGACAATCTTCATGGCTCTGATCACGCTCCAATTTGTCTCACCTCTAACCAACCACAGCTAACAGCACAACCGATCCAGTGGAACATTCCCGGGCTAACCAGACAGAGTTCGACCAAAGGTGTACACAGACAAAATAATACCCTAACGTTCTTAACAGTGTCGAACAATTCCAGGACTTTCTTCTGTAAACTGGTGAGACGGATACTCCGAAGACCTCTGCGGCTCCACGCAAAGACCAACCCCGGTTCAGGGTGGAATGCAAGCAGATCGTTGTGGCCCACGAGACAATTTTCCGTGAACTCAAACGTAAGCTCAACACCCACAGCATGACACTCTTCAAACGTGAAATCGCAAAGGCTAACAGGGTCATCAGGGAGATCAAGAGAAATTCTTGGACAAATTTTATTTCAAAGATCAACAACTGAATCCCACTTCAAATGACCTGAAATGTCATTCTGCAAAGCGCCTCTGGTGTCCGTCACCTCCGAGAACATGACGGGTCTCTCGCAGAAGAGAAGGGGAGATCGCAGACGAACTAGCTTCATCATTATTTGCGATCGACTCTCCTAGCAAACATGATATACGGCTTTGTTTTGGATATCCAAATGTGAAACTGAGAAAATAGCGTCTCGATTTCTCGATCATCAAGTCATTTCCATACAACGAAGAGATTTCATTTGCTGAATTAATGGCCATCCTGAGTTCCTGAATAGTTCATCTCTCTGAATCAAAAAGAATTGTTCCCTACAAAGTCAGGCTGATAACATTGATCACTAGTATTACAGTTTTCAAAAGTAATCAACCTTTTTCTTAATATTCAATAGCAAAATCACTCTGGATCAATAAAGAAACTTCATTACAGATGCAAGTTATGACAGAAATATGCACAAACTATAAGAACATTTCTCCTGCATGAAGATGGTATAATATCTTAAGACTTCGTTTTTTCTAAATAATTTAGGCCCGCAAAGGAAAGAATGGATAGGTATTATAAACTAAACTCTTGCATAACTTCATCTCCCATTTAAGTTCTTTTAATGTCATCGCATTTGCAATATCCTATTTTGTCCAGCTGGACAAACATCTCAGTTTCGTATGGTAGACTTATTCTTGATCAAATTCAGAAAGAAATTAATGCTCTTTACCTCAATAGACAGGTTGACTTGAACTTTCCAGGCTGTAAGGTGTGGTTACTGTTCACAGTCAACTTTCAAATGATTGTATCACAGATTGGTAAACATCTGGACTGTTGATAAGGAGATGCTAGTGCTGTCCGTGCTTATGATAAGACTATAGGTGAGTGTGCATGAGAAAACCCACAATAAGACGGCAACATGACATTTTGAGTTCTTTTCAGATAATAAAAGACAAGACATTTCTGATAAATTGAAGTCAGTGCCCCCCCCCCCCCCCCACCCCCAAACAAGATTTTGAGAAAACGACATTTAACCTTATAAGTGGCAATAGCCAATTGACCAAGTAATGTTAGAGTGATTGCTGTTAGGAGACCGTAGTCTAATAACTAAGCCGTTATAGAGATCATAGTGAGTAGTGTTCACTGCTCATCTACAGTTTACCCTGTAACATGCCACGGTCCCCTAAACAACAGCCAAGTTCGAAGTTTGTGTCGGACCCATATTTTCACTTCAAAGCCGTTTTTCTCAAAATCAGCTCTGCCGACTTATTGTGAGTTTTCTCATGCACACTCACATTTAGATGTGTAGAAAAGTAAACATAAATGTGACACCTGGTAACGTGTAAGTGAATTAGGTTTCAACTGCCCTAATCATGTGCAAGGTCAAGGACAATATATAGACAGCATGTCAACAGAAAGAAGTGTTTGCAACGGATCAGGTCCTGATTGTAGATCTAGAGTGTGTTTCTGTCCTTACTTTGGTATGAAAAATTAGAGACCTTATGAGTGATAGAGCAGATATTATTATTCGTTATAGCTATGCGGAGTCGAGTCCTCGTGTTAGAATTTTATATTCGGACTCGTAAGAAATTTCTACTCAGACTCGGACTTTTTTTTACGCCCATGCGCAAGCATTCCAGCTTCCGGCTTCCAGGCACATCACGCAGTCGTCATTTACGTACATTATAACCAAGCGTGCAAAGTGGCAGTTCGCCTCCACGAAATCTTTCGGTCATTTTATAAATCTGAGACTGTATTCCACAAGTTTTATTTTGATAACAATTTCATTTTCGTACAAAGATCATCGGAAACGGCGAAAGATCTTAGCCTGAGTGCAAGTTTCAAATATGAGCACATTGTTTATTGCTGTAAACAAGAAGTCAAGAGACACGCAAGCACTTCAACAGCAAACGACCATGTCAGCCGTGAGTTGATCTAGCTCTAGATCTAGACATTCTAGATCTAGATTACTCTAGATCAGATAAATAGAATTTGATCCATCTAATCTAGATTTCTAGATGTAAGATGGTCATTGATTTACACTGCTGTTAGCTTGTATTTTTGGGGAGACTTCCCCACATTTGGACCAAACAGATTAGATTTAAATCTAGATCTAGATCTAGATATATCTAGACATTAGAGGATAAATTATAATTCATTCATAACCTATGAATTACAAGTTAATGAAAAAAGTTACTATGGTAGATCTAGATAGAAATGGGATGGTTAGGGAACCATTTTAAATTGGAAGGCAGCGGCAGGCTAAAACGACATCGTGCTTATATCTATCACATAGATCATCAGCATTGTGGCATTTAAGACAGAGATAGAAAATGGGAGTAGGTGGGCTCAGTACAGCAAGTTGCAGTCAAATATTTACATTTCTGCATTCCAAAAAATATGTGCTTCAAACATTTGCATTGTGGTGATCGACTAGTTTGCAAAAAAATCACCGTAATTTCAATTCATAATTGTCACAGCCTTTCCTAGTAGCTGAACGTGGTTATTAGACCTCATTAGCTTTTTCTTGTTGGGCTTTGCATTATGAGTTAATGTTCTAGATTAGGCATTAGCCTATCTGGGGTTTTCCTTTCATTTTTGAAATAGGATCAATGGATCAAAGTTTTTCCCATCTTTAATTACATTGATTCTGCAGCACTTTTTACCCTAATTGATCCCCGACATGGCTGTAACGTTTTGTTTATCAGCGGATATTTTAAATTCAAAATTTTTAATGTGTTTTGATATATTGCAAGTTGAAAAGTTATAATTTCTAATAGTACCAGTAAGCTTACCACCAAACAGGGTGGACCAAAAGTATTGTTACAGTTTTAGATATAAATTATAGTGTTAACTGTAACACTACTTTTGGTCCACACTGTAGTGAGAGCTTTGCCTTAAAAAAAAATTATTAACAATTTCAACAGGTCCCTGAAAGTTGGTTGCCCCGCCAAGAGTCGTGTAAAACTCACAAGGCCAAAAGTCCAGCAGCCCTTCCTGAAAATCACTGTTTGTGAACTTGAACACTGCGGTCATCAGGTCAACAAGGTAGTAAGTAGAAAAATTATAACAGTAACAGTTATATATTGTTTATGGGTTGTCCAGATTATCGACACTTTTGTGTCAATGGAAAATCACTGTTTTCTCGCCATATGACACAATAACATAATTATATATAGATTGGCTCAAGTAGGCCTAGATCGAACTTGTAACGCTAATGTAACGATGAGCAACCGTTTTTAGTATCAATGAGACGAAGCTGATCTACCATGCCTTACCCTCCCCGTCATTAGTTTCACACGGCAAGACGAGTGGGGTGAAAGGAAACGAAAACAGAGTGACAATGCTTGTGGCCGTCAGCGAATGTTTTTCTGACGAGATGCTTGCCACAGTGGCACGGAAAGACTGCCAAATCTATTCTCCAGTCATTTCCCTTTCATTTGAGACCATTTCTGACTCTTTAAATGTGGAGGTACATTTGTAAGAATTTTCTCCCCACGTAACCGGAGAAGTTCAGCAAAATCGCATTATCCAGGCCTAAACGGGCTACAACAGTGTAATATCTTCGAAATTATGGAGGAGTTGGATCATTCTCTGCCCGAAGACAGTGATCGAGACCCAGATGATGTTGAATCAACAGTAAAAAAGCTAGGATATATAAAATTGGGAAAGGCAAAGGAACAATCTTGTCTCGCCAAACATTTTTTCCTATAAAAATTAGGTCATTTAAAAAAAAATCATTAAACAATAAGAAAATAAGATAACATAAATTTGTTTGATTCATCATAGACTTCATTATTTTTATAACAGTGAACAATTGAAGAGTCTTATCTTTAATAGTTTAGCCATTGTGCTTTAAAAACAACAACAACAACAACAAAAAACTCAGAAAAGGTGGTCTTAGGTGACGGTACGGAAAAAACTGGGCGGTAGTCAATGAGTTCAAGCTTTTTTTTTTTTATATATATAAATATAATTATTATATAATTTATAGATTCTACTTTTCACGCCAAAGAAGGTAGCTGATACCAGTACATTAGTATCGTGACATATAAAAAATGGATGAAAAAACCGGCTGAATGAATAAACGTGTTCATCAACTTCATGCATTTGAGAGTTCTAACTTCAGTGTATAATGTCACAAATCCCAGACTGGGAGATGTAATAAGTTATGACAGGACAACA
Source organism: Onchidella celtica (assembly GCA_963931925.1). NCBI lineage: Eukaryota > Metazoa > Mollusca > Gastropoda > Systellommatophora > Onchidiidae > Onchidella > Onchidella celtica. Next base: position 35,156,361 of record OZ007584.1, on the reverse strand, counting down.
ATCACGAACAAACAAGTTAACACTTAACAGAACAATCCATCAGACTCACACATTTATTAAACATAATTATACATATAATAGCGCAAGTACATACATTATATTATTGAACTGACTGCCGTACAACGGCCTTATTCTCACACACACTCTCCCTCGGATCCACAATCCGGTAGTTACTCCTAAAGGCACTTCGGCCTCAGCCTCTCCCCTCAGGGTCTTAATAGCACATTAATAATTTACTGGCACCGCAGTCTCTCAATATCCCCTTCCTATTGTCATACACCTTAGCATTCCCCTCGCACCTCAGCAGGGCAATAACACATTATTATTTCCATAGCCATCAACATGGCAACAACATAGTATCAGTTCACTAGCCTATCAACATGGCAACAATATAGTATCTCATTCACTCTCATATCTACGTCCCTGTCCGTGGCCTGACTGCCACGACTTTATATGCCCCTACTGTCCTGCACTGACAGCCTCACTTCTGGCCTATGTGTGGCCTCCGGCCCTATGCTGGCCTATCCCCTGTGCTCATCGAGGTGGCTCTGCGGCCCGTCCCCGACACCAGTCATTACTGGAAAGACTCTCACTAGTCTTCTCGACTGCTTCCCTTATGTCCGCCCGATGGGCTCTTATTTACAGGTCCGCTCTGTCGGACCTTCTAACTTGCAGTGATAGTAATACCGCGCTTTCGCCTCATTCAGACTTCCACACCACTCATACACGCACGCTTTTCCCACTTGTCTGCATGAGTTATTTTTACTCTTCCCCTTTCACGTCTTTTCCTATCCGTCTGTCGTGAGCTCTTCTTATTCTACACCCGCTCTGTAGCAATCCCCTTAATTGCACTCACTCCACTCGTGACATATAAATTGAAATTGAACTTTTTTTCTGGCCACTTTGATGGCATAATTATATTATTGATAAGTCCTGTGTGTGCCTTTTCAGTCAAACTTGAGTAGAGATGTTTTGGACAAAATTTTTAACAGCTGTAGGACAACATCTACTACACCTGCAGCTTGTAACACGCATGCCTTCGTAGCGACAAAACATACAGCAGAGACAATATCTCTGTTTCATTACGGTTACTCAACACATCTTTCTCATCTTTACCTCCACAGGCCTGTGAACTGTATCCTGAAAACCGAAGGATAAAACTGGATGAGGCGACACAATTATTAGCTGCTTCAAAGTCAATAAACACAGCAGAGTTAAAACAAATATTAGAGCGGCGACACAGAGTCCGTCTTATGACTCAAGATGTGTATAACATAAAGCAAGGTTTGAAAGAGTGTGTGAGTGATAGTGACGGATGTAAGAAATTGACACACACACACAAAAAAAAAGATGAAGGTGGGTGTGTGGATATGTGTAAGACTGGTAATGATGACTTCAAATGTCTTATTTATCAAACTGCTGAAATAAAGAAATTTTTTGCTTCTTTTCCGGAAGTTATTGTGATGGATGTCACTTACAAAACCAATGTATAGTTATATCCTTTGTTCACAGCAATGGTATTGGATGATGAATGGCGGGGCGTCACTGTGATGCATGCCTTCGTCAGCAAGGAAGGCCGGAGTTCCATGAAACACTGCCTCAATATCTTTCCACACAACAACAGCTTCGAAAATACAAAAATGCTTTGTAATGGACAAAGATATGTCTGAAATTTCAGAACTTGGCGCAGTTTCCTGAAATTCAGGTCAACATTTACTGTTTTCATGTAAACCAGGCCGTGAAACTATTTCTGAGAAAGGAATTCCCATCATGCTCTGGAGATACTGTGCATGACCCCTTTATGACGCAAATATACAGAATTTGATGAGGAGTTATCTGAGATCATTGTAAAAATTTCAGAAATCGTTCCAGAGTCTGTCAGCGACTATTTTAGAGTACAGTAGCGAAATGAAGGTCATCTCTGGGTAGCGTCTAAGCATACCAATCTTCTGAAGTTAAATGCCACTACAACAAACCACCTAGAGTTGTACCATAATAAAATTAAGGCCACGTTGAATGAAAATTGTCACTTGCAATAGCTATTGAAAACTTGTAAGCATTTGATACAGACAAGCTTACGAAGTGTCAAAGACAGCTAATCAAAGATGTCACGAGCGAGTGAGCGAGGGTCAATAAGTGCGGGGAAGGGGACTTGAAGCGTGCGTGTTGTGAGTGAGTTGAAGCTTAGACGAGGCAAGATCTGAGTAGTCAGATCACTGCAAGCCGAAAAGTCCAAGGGGACAGACGTGAAGAGAGCAGTCGGGAGTTGCTGTATATTCCAGTGATGACTGGTAGGTTGAACTATAAGGATTGATAATTATGATGATTGATGTACTATATTCTCCTATGACCATGATGTAAATAAGTTATATGTAAGGAATGTGAAAGTCATTGATTACTGTGTATAGAGATGTGCGCAATGAGCGATAGATGTAAGTTAGGATCATGGATTCGTAGCGAGTCTGAGTACTGTGTAATACGGTGGAGGTGTGTTACCGTAGAGAAGTGCAGATGTGTGGTGAGTGAAATGTGGACTGTTGTGTGTACGCTTGATGGTTCGTAATGAGTGGTGAAGTGGATAGTAATTGTATGGTGTTATAGAGATGTAATGTTATTCTTATAGGTGTCGGGGTCGGGCAGTGAGGTACCCGTGGTGGAGAGACTAGTGCAGGGGATAGGCCAGCATAAGTGAGATGCTTGGGTTGGGCAGAAGGCTACCCACAGGCCAGCTTGAGTGAAGCTGTCGCGCAGGAAAGCGAGGGCACATTAGTCGTGGCAGTCTGGCCACAGGCAGGGACGTATGAATTGAGATATTAATGTGATATTAAGATGTTGATGTGATATTGAGATATTGAGGTGAGATTAAGATATTGAGGTTAGGTTGAGCAGGAGCCAGTAAGATAGGCCGAAAGTAGTACATACCTTGATGTGAGGCTGAGGCCGGAGTATATTTAGATAAGTAACTATCGGGTTGTGGACCCAGAGATCGAATGAATGTTGGGAATAATGACCATTGGATGGTGTTTGAATTGAATAATGTAACGTATCTAATTGCACGTATATCTTTATCTTTATGTATAATAAATGTGTGAGTCTGTTTGGTTGTTCTGTTAAGTGTTATACTTGTTCGTTCGTGATTGTTGTCCTGTCATAATCAGTACATCTCCCAGTCTGGGATTTGTTACAAAAGACAGCAACTGCTTTAGACATGACCATAGAGATGGTGATAATTTTATGGCGATGAGAGACATAACGTCTCAACTGTCGAAATTTGCTGCCGCGCATGTAAAAAACCAGCTGACATGTGCAAGAAAGACACATTATGAAATAACTGAAAGAGATAACTCACTGTTTGTTATTTCTTACAAAGAAAATTCGCATGAGACAATAGTGGGGTCATGCTCTTGCAGTGTTTTTTTTATCACGTCTCGACTGCCATGTGGACACATTTTTGCATTGCCTGCGCAATTGGGCCTAGAGGTGTTTTATGAAGAACTGGTGCCAGATTAGTTTAGGTTAACTGATGCCTTGTCTTTCACTGCAATCAGCACCCATGAACGCTCAATTGTGGTTGTGGAGAACACTCGTTACTCCTATGCTACTCAAGAACGACGGTATCGAAAGATTAAGTCTGTCTGTAATGCCATTATTGGCAGTCTCACTATTGTTGGTGAGCAGGAATTTGGAGAGAAAAATCTCTCAGTTGGAGTCTTTGACAGACATGTAGAGTCAGAGAAACCTTACTGCTGATTTGCCCCCTGTGGCGTCCAGTTCCAATATCCCTTCAACTCTTTATCCTATGATTTCAGGTTCTAGTGGCTTTTCAGCAAATGTGAAGAATGTCGCAGTTTTGGCTACTTTTGACCGATTTTTTAAAATACCATAACTTATAAAAAAAATTTTAAGTTACAGTAGCAATTTTGATATCAAAATTCTCAGAATAAAAAGATGGACATGATTAACACAATAAATGCGACCCATGGCCAAATTTAAATTTGAGTTGGGAATACATATATGTTGGCTATGTTTTTTTGCTGATGTGGCATCAGGAAACATTTTGTTGCTTTCAATGAGATTCCAGAGTTGTGACGTTTATGTTCACTCTACAAAGTTTGGGAAAGCGGCAATAAATATGTTTCACAGGTTGATCAAATGGATCGAGGAACAACTTGCACTAAGTGGTGAATTGTTTTGGCCCTCAAAAGCAGACCAGTGCCTATCTCAAATCTCAGCTCGGGTAAACAAGATCAGTTCACTGTCCCCTGTGGAGTCAAAAAGTAACCAACGATTTCAGTTGTACGTTCCCAACTAATTAAACATGTTGCTTCATTTACAACCTTGTAGACTTTCAAGATTACCATATTTGTGTGTTAATGCTAGCATTGCAATAGTTGTAGCTAGACTTAGCTTTCTTCAATGGAAACTACCACATAAGCATAGAGTAAAGTTGAAGATGAGAATGAGATTTTGTTGTTGTAGTATAATCTACATTCTGTGTATTGGCTGTAACCTAATGCTCATGATGCTCTTAAGTTGATATCATAATTATTGAAATGATTTGTCAGTGTTTATGATAATGTTATTAGTTTCCTGTGCTGGCGTATAATGCTTGACAGGGTCAGTGAGATTATTTAAGGTTGACCTTTGTCAGGTGGTCTATATAGTTTTGTCCGTTGACATGTTACTTGTTAGTACAATGTACTGTTAGACTCATACAGTGTATTATCAATGACATGTTTGCCTGTATTGTCTACTTTTCCAATTTTATTGTTCTCAGTGATGCAATTATTTCTATTAATTACACTGTATATCTACTGCTTTTGCCTTTAGAACAATAAAAGACATGTTTATCAGTAATATTTGGCTTCAGACTAATCATTACCCCATGTTTGTGTCAACGTAACTTCTTAGACCTAAACAGTAAAAACAGCTCTTGACACAATTTTGCTGGTTATAAAAGTACCATGCTTGGAGAAAAAGACCAAGTGCCAAATAGGTCGACTCAATGTAAAAGACAACTTTTTATATAACAACTCAGTGAAATCATTCAACATTGTATTTACACACACTTCCATGTCTTTTAGTTTTAGTATAAACGATATTGTTGAGACCCTTTGTATCTGTAACCTCTAAGTCATTCTTCATTTTCAGAACAAAATCGTTCACTGCAACTTAACCATCATGAAAGGTTTTGTGTGTGTGTGGGGAGGGGGGGGGGTGAAGGCGGGCTTTGTAATTTGCAAGCGAATGGGACTGAGCTTTTTGGAATGACTCATATGTGTACACTCGTTCTTGGTCTCACAATATGTAAATTTATACAAATCCCAATTAAGAAGACTTGGGAATAAGTTTACATTACAAGCACCTAGATCTATTCTGCATATTCTTTCTGTTGACAAATATGAGATAAATGTCATATATTATGTTACTTTTCACCTATTCAGGGTGAGCATAAAACATAACATTACTGCACATGTCAAAATTGGGCAAAAAGAAAAGGTCGTATGTTGCAAAACCCCGCGTGAGAAATAACACCCAAACAATACAAAGCAAACTAAAGAGAAGACAGAAAATACACAAAATTCGAGCTTCCATGCTTTTGGCGGACGGACGTGCTTTGGTGCTGCTAAGGAAGCAAGAACTCGCAGCTAAGTAAACTGGTTCACTTCGTTCCTGTTGAAGTCTTTTTTTTTTCACTTGAAAAAGGCGAAAGCCGAAAATTTTGTGTATTTCATTCTTGTGCTTGTTCCTTTTCTGCCTTGACAGTTTCTTTCGTCTGGTTCAGGCAGTGTTGGTTTGGTGGGCGCCAAGGCAGGGAAGGGTTAAGATGCAGTGGTGAAGGAAGACGAGTGGGGTGTTATCAAGGGAAGCAATTGATTCTTTCCCAAGCTCCGGGCCCTTTTCAACAGTTATGTCCCTTTTATTAAGAATGTTCACAATTCAAATAAACGCAGTCAGAAAGTGGCTGCCTTAGTTTACCTTGTCTGGTTGATGTGAGGCTGCTTCAGCAGTTCTCTCTCTCTCTTCTCTCTATTATGGTTTATTTCTCATCAACTGTCTGTCAGCATAGGCTGACCGGGGGGTGGGGGGTGGCGGGGGATGGTCCAGAGTTTGAACAGCAAAATTTTGCTTCGTGGATCCTTGAGCATGACTGTGTTGGCCGTATCCTTCCTACCAATGAAATTCTCAAGGGTTTAATTGTTTTAAGTTCGAGTACCTAGTCTTCGCGGATAAGGACGAAAAAATTCGGAGGGCCCGTGTGCACGTTGCCCACGTTAAAGATACCTTGGCAGTTGGAAATCGTAAAAAGCAGGCCGAAAGGCCGCTGCCCGGGCAAAATTGAAATGAATAGATTAAAATGTATCCATATCATCCCCCCACCAGCAACAACAAAATTTATTATTCATTTTTAAAATAATATTATTATTGTCATTAATAAAGAGTTGTGAACTGCGCCTAACAGGCTGCGTTACTCTGAGATAGAGATAGAGAGTGAGCGAGACAGGGAGAGAGAAAGAAGCAGTGTAGTGTGTTGAGCGCTTCGCCGGCGCTCCATTCTGCTCTGTGGTTGACATGTTTCTTCTGTAAAGCGCATAGAGCATTTTAAATGGATATGCGCTATATAAATGCCATCCATTATTATTATTATTATTACATGGGACGTTTGTTGCCACAAAGCCGACAACACCTTCTAGGTGGTCCTGAACCATTGCCATTTCAGAACGAGGATTTTGGTATCGGTCGTATGGAAAGAGAAGATAGTCTGATCCGGAGGACTTGGGAACTGCATTGCAATTGGAGGTGGAGGATGCTTCTATTACATAATTAGTATTGAATTTTCATTGGCCTCTGCCAAAGAGGAGTTAAAATATACTAGCCGAATTGCCTCTTTATATTGTATTCGCTGAACTTCGATAGATGATTGTGTTTGTTTTCATACGTACATTTACCTGAGATAAATGATGGTCTGATAGGAAATCAGCAAAATGTGACATTTAATGTTCATTTTTTTGTCAGCAGAAAAGCCCAGAACGTTTGGAGAAATAAAGATAAGGCAGATGATGATCTGTCAGTCAGGTTTTCTACACTTCAATGAGTCCCAGAGTGACACTCTTGACAAATCCAACAGTTTTCACACAGTAGTTAAGCTTGGTTGTGAAGATGAAGTGTTGATAGGTCTCGCCAAGTTTGCTGCAGAACGCAAATTTCAACTTCGCGGCTCCACATTAACCTGACAAACTCTATTAAGTCTATAATTATGTTGGAAGTCTGAGAGAGAAAATTTGCAATTAGTCAAATCAGAAATGAACTGTGTTGACCCTACAAATCCCAGGCATGACGTGAGGTAAATACATTATAAATATACATATTTTTTTAGTTAATATTATCATCATTATTATTATTATTACTATTGTTATTATTAGTTTTGTTATTATTATAGTCATTATTATTATGTTAGTCAAACGTAATCTTGCAGTGAAGCCAGAATCACTGCGCTCCCACCATTCACACAATTTGCAGCCATATCTCTTTGGGAAAACATTTCCTTGAAACTACCATGTGAATTGTGAAATCTGACTTGCTGTATAAAACCGTTAACTGAAATAGATAATTCGTATTGGCCCCCCCCCCCCCCAACACACATATAAAAATGAAACAAAAGGTCATTATCTAACTAATTATGTGACGCTGATGGGCGGAATTCGATATGAGGTTACCACGAATTGTGGGGAAGGACAGGATGAAGGGTCAAGGACATACTTAATAAAGATTTAAGGACAGGCTACATAATATAACAAGGGCAATGGCATAATAATGCTGCTAACCTTGTCCTCAAAATCTTTATTGTACCTTTGTATACGATTTCCTTTTGTATATGTGTGTGTGTATGTGTGTGTGTATGTAAGATAATACATCAAAGATCTACTCAGTATGTTACTTGTGTTGCTGTTGTCTTGTTTTTTGGGCTCAGATTGAAATGCGAATTTTAATGCATTCATTCTCTGCATGACTCAGAAATTAGATATTGCTATTAAGTTTGCTCAGATTATTATAAAGTGTTTTTTTTTTTCTGCAAGTCTAGCAATTGAAAAAGTAGATAAGATTAAATAAAATACAGAAAAAGGAATATTCCTAGGTAAGAGAGAGATCAAACCCAGTGGGCTTCTGCCATGTATTTTAGTAGTGTCCTGTACTGAATACTTTGTGTCACGAGTGGAGTGAGTGCAATTAAGGGGATTGCTACAGAGCGGGTGTAGAGTAAGAAGGGCTCACAGTAGACAGCAAGTTAAGCGTGCTGTTGTGAGTAGTGGGGGGGGGGTCTGAATGAGGCGAAAGCGCGGTATTACTATCACTGCAAGTTAGAAGGTCCTACGGATCGGACCTGTGAATAAGAGCCCATCGGGCGGACATAAGGGAAGCAGTCGAGAAGACTAGGAGAGTCTTTCCAGTGATGACTGGTGTCGGGGACGGGCCGCAGAGCCACCTCGATGAGCACAGGGGATAGGCCAGCATAGGGCCGGAGGCCACACATAGGCCAGAAGTGAGGCTGTCAGTGCCGGACAGTAGAGGCACATAAAGTCGTGGCAGTCAGGCCACGGACAGGGACGTAGATATGAGAGTGAATGAGATACTATATTGTTGCCATGTTGATAGGCTAGTGAACTGATACTATGTTGTCGCCATGTTGATGGCTATGGAAATAATAAGGTGTTATTGCCCTGCTGAGGTGCTAGGGGAGTGCTAAGGGTATGACAATAGGAAGGTGATATTGAGAGACTGCGGTGCCAGTGAATTATTAATGTGCTATTAAGACCCTGAGGGGAGAGGCTGAGGCCGAAGTGCCTTTAGGAGTAACTACCGGATTGTGGATCCGAGGGAGAGTGTGTGTGAGAATAGGGCCGTTGTACGGCAGTTGATTTCAATAATATAATGTATGTAATTGCGCTATTATCTGTATAATTATGTTTAATAAATGTGTGAGTCTGATGGATTGTTCTGTTAAGTGTTAACTTGTTTGTTCGTGATTGTTGTCCTGTCATAACTTATTACATCTCCCAGTCTGGGATTTGTGACACTGGGGGCTCGTCCGTTGTGACACTGGGGGCTCGTCCTGTTTACCTGTGGTCATTTTGACATTGTGTATTCGTTATATCTAGTTGTTTTTCTGTTGTGCTAGGAATTCGTGCTGTTATCCTTGTTCGTGGGATGAATGGGAATTTCATGATGATATGATTTATGTATGTTTATGAATAATAATATGTATTGATGCATGTATTTTGATGAATATGTATTAATGTGTACTTAAATTTCTGCAGAGTGTGCGTGCCAGCCTGTAGAGGTCAAGCAGCCAGAGCTCCGAGGAAGGGGAGAAATTGAAATCTAGTGTCAAAGTTAAGTAAAAGTCAAAATTTTTGTGCCCTGGATTGTGGGCTGTTCCTTTAATCTGTCTTTTTCCCTGTTTTTGCTGTTTTTGTTGTCGTTATAGGTTGTACGGGCGGTGGCGCGGGTTTGCTGTGGTGAGCGTAGTTTGTCCTCTTCGGGAGGTGGGCTAAATTTGGAACTTCGTTCATCACAGCGAACAGTTCTGTAGGGACCTGTATTTTTGTTTAGATTGTAGCGTTCTATCTCCCTCGTTGTTTTAGGAAGACGTTTCTCTTGTCCTTCTCCTCCCTATCTGTAGATACGTTCTTTTTTTTCAGACTCTGTTCTTGTTTGTACCGTGTAGTATAATCGGCGTAGTTAGGTTGCATTTTTTTCCATTATATTTTCTTTTGTAGAAGCTTTGTCCTAGTCTGGTTCGTTGTCCTTGACGTACTTGTGGTCTTTCTACTGAATTTCTTCATTCTTGTCGTTTCTATTTTCTTTTATAATTAATAGTGCTATACATTTTGTAGATATAGAATTAGTTGTGCTGTAAAGATAAATTTCTGAATTGTATTTGAGACAACTGGGTATTGTTATATCTGGTGTGATCTCAGGTCTCTGGTCGTATCGTTAGTGATCATACCGACAGGTTGGTCGTCTTATAATAGATACCATAACCATAAATCTGTGAAATGGCGGAACTCCAACAACTAATGAAGTTGGGTAAGGAACTTGGCCTGGAGGGAGAAGAGCTACGCGGCTGGATTAAAGAACAGCAGGCAGAAATGCGCGATGAGCGTGCTAAGGATAGAGAGCGAGAAAAAGAGGCTCAGGTAAAGGAGTTAGAGGCTAAGCAAGAGGAAAGAGAGGCTAAGGCTCAGGAGCAGGAGAGGGAGTTTAAGTTAAAGGAGTTAGAGGCTCAGCAACAGGAGAGAGAGGCTAAGGATAAGGAGCAGGAAAGAGAGTTTAAGTTAAAGGAGTTAGAAGCTCAGCAACAGGAGAGACAGGATAGGGAGCAGGAAAGGGAGATAAGGTTAAAGGAGATAGAGGCGCAAGTAAAGATCGCCGAGTTGGAAATCAAAAAGAATGCGCCAACAGAAACAGTTGAGCGGCAGGTACACAATAAAGGTGGCGTTAGGATTAAGCTCCCTACGTTCGACGACCGGAAGGACGACATAGACGCCTTCCTTTACAGGTTTGAACTGAACGCACAATTGCAATGGGGGGAAAATAAGGAATTATGGGCCACGTACCTGGCATCGCTATTGCAGGGGCGAGCGTTAACCTACTTTAAAGAGCTACAGCGCGAAGACGTGCAAGATTACGATAAGCTGAAGGCTTTGCTGCTTCGCCGATTTGCGCGTACCGAGGAATATTTCCGGGAGCAGTTTAGGCGGGCAGGTGCAGATACCAGGGAGGACTTTGCTGCCTTCGTCGCGAGACTAACGGAGTATTTCACGAACTGGGTAGACTTGGCGCATGTGGGCGCGGATTTTGCTAAACTGAAAGACTTAATGATCCGTGACCAGCTGTACGCGTCGTGCCACAAAGATCTGGTGGCTTTCCTGAAAGAGAACGAACCCGCGACGGTGCAGGAGGCGTCTAAGTTGGCGGAGGCATACCGTACGGCACATCCGTCCAAACCAGTCGCCAGGGCGTACGTCCAAGATGCTGGGTACGTCGCCGTTGTCGAAGGGTCGCCGGCAGGACTTAAGGACAGGTCGCGTCAGCGCGGTGCCTATAGTGGGCAAGCCCAAGGGCAGCGTAGGGGCTATCACCAATCACCTGCATATGGATCCGGTAAGTTGGACCGAGCAGGAGGGCTAGGTCGCGGTAATGGCCGGGGGCGATTTGTGACCTTTGCCGATGACCGACGGCATAGGGACTCTAGTTCCGGTCGCGATGGGTCACAGGGACCCAGGCCTAGTGCACCACAGGGAGCGGAGTGTTGGACTTGCGGACGCGTGGGTCACTTTTCACGCGAGTGTAGAGCCGCGAAGTGTTGGAACTGCGGTAGAGCAGATCACATCAGCGTGAATTGCCCTGCAGGTAGGATAGCGGCGAACGTGGACAGTAGCTCCAGTCCATGTTCCCCAAATAAATTTCATCATGCGGCTGCGTGTGTTACATCGGACAACGGAGGCGGACAGTATTCTAAGTGTCCCAGTTGTGAGAAGTTATTATCTTCCGGTGTTTTACCTTGTGGGAGAAAGATCCCCGTTATAAATTCATGTCATACAGGAGGTGGTCTTAGGGTTTATCCGGGGTTTGTTGGGGACGAACCGGTCTCGGTTTTACGAGATACAGGATCTACCGTTGTGGGTAGAGGTGTTCAGAGACCTGAAGAAACAAAAATTGACAAGTTAGTAGGGTTGCAAATCCCTAAAACAAAGAAACAAGTCAGAAGCTTAGTGGGAATTTTAAATTATTACAGAAAGTTCATTCCAAATTTTTCCTCCTTGTCATCTTCTCTTACTGACCTTACTAAGAAGGGACAACCCGATAAGGTCCAGTGGACGTCTGAATGTCAGACATCATTTGATAATTTGGTGACAGCATTATCATCGTCACCCATTCTGATATTACCCGATTTTCGATCTAATTTTATCCTCAGAACGGATGCGTCGGACTCTGGTGTCGGCGCTTGTCTTCTACAGGAGAAGAACGAATGTCTCCATCCTGTATGTTATGTCAGTAGGAAGTTATTGCAGAGAGAAAGAAAGTATTCTGTGATAGAGCGTGAGTGTCTTGCCATTGTCTGGTCCGTCCAGAAACTAGGACGTTATCTCATGGGACGAGAATTTTGTATCCAGACAGACCACAAGCCACTGACATTTTTGTCGAAGAATCGTTCGTCCAGCCCACGCTTGTCTAGATGGGCATTGGCTTTGCAGCCGTATACCTTCGTTATTCAACCAATTCCAGGAACCAGCAATCATATCGCCGACTACCTTAGTCGAGCCTAGGGGAAGATTTCAGGAGCTTATACATCAGAGGACAGGAACATTGACAGGATCTGTGTGAATGAGTCGACTTTAAAATATTGACATTATAAATATGATATGAAGAATGGTTGATAGGTTGAGTGGTTTTTGATTCTGTATTAAGTATTGTGATTAGTTAGCTATTCATGATGTGACACATATATGCATATTGCAGGCCATATTGATCCCCATATTTTCCCCTGATTTCGGTATTTTATATATTAGGGGAACTGCTAGGTCATTTTTTTTAGTGTAGGTATTGCTCACGCTCACTCGTTGACAGTCATCTTGATGCGATTTGAAATTAATTGCATTAATTTTTTTGGGGTGGGGGATGATGTCACGAGTGGAGTGAGTGCAATTAAGGGGATTGCTACAGAGCGGGTGTAGAGTAAGAAGGGCTCACAGTAGACAGCAAGTTAAGCGTGCTGTTGTGAGTAGTGGGGGGGGGGGGTCTGAATGAGGCGAAAGCGCGGTATTACTATCACTGCAAGTTAGAAGGTCCTACGGATCGGACCTGTGAATAAGAGCCCATCGGGCGGACATAAGGGAAGCAGTCGAGAAGACTAGGAGAGTCTTTCCAGTGATGACTGGTGTCGGGGACGGGCCGCAGAGCCACCTCGATGAGCACAGGGGATAGGCCAGCATAGGGCCGGAGGCCACACATAGGCCAGAAGTGAGGCTGTCAGTGCCGGACAGTAGAGGCACATAAAGTCGTGGCAATCAGGCCACGGACAGGGACGTAGATATGAGAGTGAATGAGATACTATATTGTTGCCATGTTGATAGGCTAGTGAACTGATACTATGTTGTCGCCATGTTGATGGCTATGGAAATAATAAGGTGTTATTGCCCTGCTGAGGTGCTAGGGGAGTGCTAAGGGTATGACAATAGGAAGGTGATATTGAGAGACTGCGGTGCCAGTGAATTATTAATGTGCTATTAAGACCCTGAGGGGAGAGGCTGAGGCCGAAGTGCCTTTAGGAGTAACTACCGGATTGTGGATCCGAGGGAGAGTGTGTGTGAGAATAGGGCCGTTGTACGGCAGTTGATTTCAATAATATAATGTATGTAATTGCGCTATTATCTGTATAATTATGTTTAATAAATGTGTGAGTCTGATGGATTGTTCTGTTAAGTGTTAACTTGTTTGTTCGTGATTGTTGTCCTGTCATAACTTATTACATCTCCCAGTCTGGGATTTGTGACACTGGGGGCTCGTCCGTTGTGACACTGGGGGCTCGTCCTGTTTACCTGTGGTCATTTTGACATTGTGTATTCGTTATATCTAGTTGTTTTTCTGTTGTGCTAGGAATTCGTGCTGTTATCCTTGTTCGTGGGATGAATGGGAATTTCATGATGATATGATTTATGTATGTTTATGAATAATAATATGTATTGATGCATGTATTTTGATGAATATGTATTAATGTGTACTTAAATTTCTGCAGAGTGTGCGTGCCAGCCTGTAGAGGTCAAGCAGCCAGAGCTCCGAGGAAGGGGAGAAATTGAAATCTAGTGTCAAAGTTAAGTAAAAGTCAAAATTTTTGTGCCCTGGATTGTGGGCTGTTCCTTTAATCTGTCTTTTTCCCTGTTTTTGCTGTTTTTGTTGTCGTTATAGGTTGTACGGGCGGTGGCGCGGGTTTGCTGTGGTGAGCGTAGTTTGTCCTCTTCGGGAGGTGGGCTAAATTTGGAACTTCGTTCATCACAGCGAACAGTTCTGTAGGGACCTGTATTTTTGTTTAGATTGTAGCGTTCTATCTCCCTCGTTGTTTTAGGAAGACGTTTCTCTTGTCCTTCTCCTCCCTATCTGTAGATACGTTCTTTTTTTTCAGACTCTGTTCTTGTTTGTACCGTGTAGTATAATCGGCGTAGTTAGGTTGCATTTTTTTCCATTATATTTTCTTTTGTAGAAGCTTTGTCCTAGTCTGGTTCGTTGTCCTTGACGTACTTGTGGTCTTTCTACTGAATTTCTTCATTCTTGTCGTTTCTATTTTCTTTTATAATTAATAGTGCTATACATTTTGTAGATATAGAATTAGTTGTGCTGTAAAGATAAATTTCTGAATTGTATTTGAGACAACTGGGTATTGTTATATCTGGTGTGATCTCAGGTCTCTGGTCGTATCGTTAGTGATCATACCGACAGGTTGGTCGTCTTATAATAGATACCATAACCATAAATCTGTGAAATGGCGGAACTCCAACAACTAATGAAGTTGGGTAAGGAACTTGGCCTGGAGGGAGAAGAGCTACGCGGCTGGATTAAAGAACAGCAGGCAGAAATGCGCGATGAGCGTGCTAAGGATAGAGAGCGAGAAAAAGAGGCTCAGGTAAAGGAGTTAGAGGCTAAGCAAGAGGAAAGAGAGGCTAAGGCTCAGGAGCAGGAGAGGGAGTTTAAGTTAAAGGAGTTAGAGGCTCAGCAACAGGAGAGAGAGGCTAAGGATAAGGAGCAGGAAAGAGAGTTTAAGTTAAAGGAGTTAGAAGCTCAGCAACAGGAGAGACAGGATAGGGAGCAGGAAAGGGAGATAAGGTTAAAGGAGATAGAGGCGCAAGTAAAGATCGCCGAGTTGGAAATCAAAAAGAATGCGCCAACAGAAACAGTTGAGCGGCAGGTACACAATAAAGGTGGCGTTAGGATTAAGCTCCCTACGTTCGACGACCGGAAGGACGACATAGACGCCTTCCTTTACAGGTTTGAACTGAACGCACAATTGCAATGGGGGGAAAATAAGGAATTATGGGCCACGTACCTGGCATCGCTATTGCAGGGGCGAGCGTTAACCTACTTTAAAGAGCTACAGCGCGAAGACGTGCAAGATTACGATAAGCTGAAGGCTTTGCTGCTTCGCCGATTTGCGCGTACCGAGGAATATTTCCGGGAGCAGTTTAGGCGGGCAGGTGCAGATACCAGGGAGGACTTTGCTGCCTTCGTCGCGAGACTAACGGAGTATTTCGCGAACTGGGTAGACTTGGCGCATGTGGGCGCGGATTTTGCTAAACTGAAAGACTTAATGATCCGTGACCAGCTGTACGCGTCGTGCCACAAAGATCTGGTGGCTTTCCTGAAAGAGAACGAACCCGCGACGGTGCAGGAGGCGTCTAAGTTGGCGGAGGCATACCGTACGGCACATCCGTCCAAACCAGTCGCCAGGGCGTACGTCCAAGATGCTGGGTACGTCGCCGTTGTCGAAGGGTCGCCGGCAGGACTTAAGGACAGGTCGCGTCAGCGCGGTGCCTATAGTGGGCAAGCCCAAGGGCAGCGTAGGGGCTATCACCAATCACCTGCATATGGATCCGGTAAGTTGGACCGAGCAGGAGGGCTAGGTCGCGGTAATGGCCGGGGGCGATTTGTGACCTTTGCCGATGACCGACGGCATAGGGACTCTAGTTCCGGTCGCGATGGGTCACAGGGACCCAGGCCTAGTGCACCACAGGGAGCGGAGTGTTGGACTTGCGGACGCGTGGGTCACTTTTCACGCGAGTGTAGAGCCGCGAAGTGTTGGAACTGCGGTAGAGCAGATCACATCAGCGTGAATTGCCCTGCAGGTAGGATAGCGGCGAACGTGGACAGTAGCTCCAGTCCATGTTCCCCAAATAAATTTCATCATGCGGCTGCGTGTGTTACATCGGACAACGGAGGCGGACAGTATTCTAAGTGTCCCAGTTGTGAGAAGTTATTATCTTCCGGTGTTTTACCTTGTGGGAGAAAGATCCCCGTTATAAATTCATGTCATACAGGAGGTGGTCTTAGGGTTTATCCGGGGTTTGTTGGGGACGAACCGGTCTCGGTTTTACGAGATACAGGATCTACCGTTGTGGGTAGAGGTGTTCAGAGACCTGAAGAAACAAAAATTGACAAGTTAGTAGGGTTGCAAATCCCTAAAACAAAGAAACAAGTCAGAAGCTTAGTGGGAATTTTAAATTATTACAGAAAGTTCATTCCAAATTTTTCCTCCTTGTCATCTTCTCTTACTGACCTTACTAAGAAGGGACAACCCGATAAGGTCCAGTGGACGTCTGAATGTCAGACATCATTTGATAATTTGGTGACAGCATTATCATCGTCACCCATTCTGATATTACCCGATTTTCGATCTAATTTTATCCTCAGAACGGATGCGTCGGACTCTGGTGTCGGCGCTTGTCTTCTACAGGAGAAGAACGAATGTCTCCATCCTGTATGTTATGTCAGTAGGAAGTTATTGCAGAGAGAAAGAAAGTATTCTGTGATAGAGCGTGAGTGTCTTGCCATTGTCTGGTCCGTCCAGAAACTAGGACGTTATCTCATGGGACGAGAATTTTGTATCCAGACAGACCACAAGCCACTGACATTTTTGTCGAAGAATCGTTCGTCCAGCCCACGCTTGTCTAGATGGGCATTGGCTTTGCAGCCGTATACCTTCGTTATTCAACCAATTCCAGGAACCAGCAATCATATCGCCGACTACCTTAGTCGAGCCTAGGGGAAGATTTCAGGAGCTTATACATCAGAGGACAGGAACATTGACAGGATCTGTGTGAATGAGTCGACTTTAAAATATTGACATTATAAATATGATATGAAGAATGGTTGATAGGTTGAGTGGTTTTTGATTCTGTATTAAGTATTGTGATTAGTTAGCTATTCATGATGTGACACATATATGCATATTGCAGGCCATATTGATCCCCATATTTTCCCCTGATTTCGGTATTTTATATATTAGGGGAACTGCTAGGTCATTTTTTTTAGTGTAGGTATTGCTCACGCTCACTCGTTGACAGTCATCTTGATGCGATTTGAAATTAATTGCATTAATTTTTTTGGGGTGGGGGATGATGTCACGAGTGGAGTGAGTGCAATTAAGGGGATTGCTACAGAGCGGGTGTAGAGTAAGAAGGGCTCACAGTAGACAGCAAGTTAAGCGTGCTGTTGTGAGTAGTGGGGGGGGGGGTCTGAATGAGGCGAAAGCGCGGTATTACTATCACTGCAAGTTAGAAGGTCCTACGGATCGGACCTGTGAATAAGAGCCCATCGGGCGGACATAAGGGAAGCAGTCGAGAAGACTAGGAGAGTCTTTCCAGTGATGACTGGTGTCGGGGACGGGCCGCAGAGCCACCTCGATGAGCACAGGGGATAGGCCAGCATAGGGCCGGAGGCCACACATAGGCCAGAAGTGAGGCTGTCAGTGCCGGACAGTAGAGGCACATAAAGTCGTGGCAATCAGGCCACGGACAGGGACGTAGATATGAGAGTGAATGAGATACTATATTGTTGCCATGTTGATAGGCTAGTGAACTGATACTATGTTGTCGCCATGTTGATGGCTATGGAAATAATAAGGTGTTATTGCCCTGCTGAGGTGCTAGGGGAGTGCTAAGGGTATGACAATAGGAAGGTGATATTGAGAGACTGCGGTGCCAGTGAATTATTAATGTGCTATTAAGACCCTGAGGGGAGAGGCTGAGGCCGAAGTGCCTTTAGGAGTAACTACCGGATTGTGGATCCGAGGGAGAGTGTGTGTGAGAATAGGGCCGTTGTACGGCAGTTGATTTCAATAATATAATGTATGTAATTGCGCTATTATCTGTATAATTATGTTTAATAAATGTGTGAGTCTGATGGATTGTTCTGTTAAGTGTTAACTTGTTTGTTCGTGATTGTTGTCCTGTCATAACTTATTACATCTCCCAGTCTGGGATTTGTGACACTTTGTAGTCGGCTGTTCTCGAACCTTTTAGGTTTTTTCATTATCAGCTGACGGTTTTGTAATTCAGTTACATGCGCTGGTATATAATCAGTTTTCCATGTACATGTGCTTCCAGCAACTAAAAATACTGAATGAATAAGACAAAATATTAATGAATTATAGATTAAATAAAAGATCTGTTAAGATATACCGAAAGTATAGATAATAAATAATAGTGTACTGAATACTTTGTAGTCGGCTGTTCTCGAACCCTTTAGGTTTTTTCATTATCAGCTGACGGTTTTGTAATTCAGTTACATCCGCTGGTATATAATCAGTTTTCCATGTACATGTGCTTCCAGCAACTAAAAATACTGAATGAATAAGACAAAATATTAATGAATTATAGATTAAATAAAAGATCTGTTAAGATATACCGAAAGTATAGATAATAAATAATAGTGTACTGAATACTTTGTTGTCGGCTGTTCTCGAACCCTTTAGGTTTTTTCATTACCAGCTGACGAGTTTGTAATTCAGGAAAAGGGAAAATAGTCCTAGTCTCAACAAATCCTAAACACTAACTCTGAACATTCAGAGAAATTAACTGTTTAAACAAAAATCGAACATGATGCAATAATAAAAAAAAACAATAACGATAATAACTGTCCTTTTCAAAAACTGGTCAAGACGGAAAAATTGCGGTGTATGAATTACTGGTAAAGATGCAATGACACAGAGACATAAAAAAAGGTGTTTTATATTGTCTAAGCTATCAGTATCAAAATAACAATAGGAACACCTGTATTTAATCTAACTTTACTTCATGCACTTTGGAATGTAATTGGTTTCGCATTTTTTACCTTTCGTCATTGCCCTTTTTTTTTTTTTGCTTTTATTTCACTTTCATCCGCCATCTACGTTATCTCTATTAACTCTCTGCAAGACACAACTTTTTAATATGCCATAGACGATGATCACTTTCTAGATACTGGTGGCTGATTATCCGGTCATATCAAATGACATCGGTCTGATGAAACCCAAGTTGAGTTATGGGTACCAAAACCTCTCATGGCACGCCAACAATCAAAAACAACTTGTCTGTACAAAATAGCTATTCCATTAAATACTCCCTATTCTTCCATTCTATTTCGAAGATGTGGAAAACGTTATTCATGGTTCCATATTTCATCTTACTTATACATAATTTGGCTATTAGTATAATGTGATTTATAATATTTATCCTCTTACTTGTACATTCGTTATGGTCTTCTTTAACTATCCCAAAGAGTGCTGTCACTTCGTCCATGTCTAATTTATAGCCTGTTTTCATGAAGATGATCTGGCCAATATGATACAAAAATTCTCTGACTTTCTTACAATGATAGAAGAAATGTTCTATATATAGTCTCTTTCATTACTATATGCACAGTTTTCCGATGATTTTATTCCTATTCGTGTAAGTAGTATGTTGGTGGGATAGATATTATGTATTAATTTGAAGTGAAGAAGCCTAAGTCTACTTTCACGAGATGCATTTTTTGCTATCATAAAATATTTTGTTATATCTATATCCATCTTTCTTTTCCAAAAGCTCACTCCACAAATAGTGCCATCTCTCGTGTTTAAAAACGAATTTCGTATCTGCTTATTAGTTTTGGCAAAGAAAGATTCTACATGTTCATGCAGCTTACGAGCTCTCTCTATGGCTTCCTTAATCATGTCCTTTGTGACTCTGTTTAGTAATTCCCTCTGGTTTTCTGTAAAGGCATTTGCCATTGCATTATATTCAAACAGTAGTCCTGGATAATTTCCTGTCTTTTCCTGTATAATCTCTCTTCTAATTACCCCTTCCTCATTCCATATGTCATGTACATATCTAATATTTGCTTCAACCCATTTTGGGAAAAAAAGGAATTTTCTTTTATATTGAAACAATGTATTATTAAATAAAGGTTGATTTAATAAATCTTGTTGTGAAAGGTTATCCATATCGTATTCTACTACTTTTGTATCATTGGCCTCTATCCAGGTACTAGCTACAGTTCTCCAGAATAAAGATGTGATATTATTTATTTTTACCTTATATTTGATGCTTAAATTACCTTCTACGAAGTATTTGCTCCTTCCCAGTTGTGAGAAAAAGTGTCCAGAAGTATTTAACGGCCTTCATTCATTCTATTACTTTTCGATGTCACCCCTTTTATCCACTTCATTAGAAACACTTTCTGCTGATCCTTGAAACTAATCATACCTAAACCTCCTTTAGAGAATTCTTTGCAAATTACAGTTCTTTTTACCTTCTCAAATGCTTTCTTATTTGAATATTTTTTCTGCCAAATGAATTTAAATATCTTAGTATCTATTTCTTGCAATATTATTTTGCGGTAAACTCAGGGACTGTATTATATAGCTCAACTGTGACAATAGAAGGCTCTTTACCACAGTTATTTTACCATAACATGATAAATTACGTCTTTTCCATCTTTGAATGATTTCTTCAATTTTTCTTATCCTTTCATTCCAGTTCTCTTCTACGCATGATATTTCTTGATCAGCATTAAAATAAATGCCCAGTATTTTCATATTATCTCCTTTCTTAAGCCACGATATTCCCACATCACAGGTTCCCACAATCCTATCACCTATTTCCATCCCCTTGCATTTGTTTTTATTTAATTTCAACCCTGAGAATTCCCCGAATGTTTCAATGTCCCTAAGAGCTTCTCTCAAATCATTAGTGTGGTTTAACATCAATGTTACATCATCTGCGTATTGGTATAATTTATTATCCAAGGTATTTTTTAATTGTATGCATTTTATAATTTCTGCCACTAAAATAAAAAGTAGATGGCTGACACAACAGCCTTGCCTCACTCCGCGTTCCGTTTTAAACCAGTTTGAGACCCAGCCTCCATTTTTTACACAGCTTTCAGTATTTCGTATCAATGTTTTAATATATTGAATAAAGTTATTGCCAAAATTGAAAGCTTCAAGTGCATATATGATTGCTTTTTTATCAATACTATCGAACGCCTTTTGGAAATCTAGCGAGACTAAGATACCTGCCCCACCTTCCTCCTTCCTTAATAAGGTCATACAATCATCTATAGTACGAATCAAATTTGAGATCGATCTGCCTTTGATAAAACCCACCTGATTATTATGTATACGTTTCTCCATAACCCTTTGAAGTTTCAGCGCTAACCATTTAGAGAAAATTTTATAATCTGTATTAGTAAGGCTCACTGGTCTCCAATTATTTATATTATTTCTCTCTAAGTTGTTTCCCTTATGCAGTCGTGTAATTACGCCCATTTTTTGCGTTGTTGTAAGCTCTCCCTTTATCACTGAGTCGGACAGACTTTCCCACAACAATGTCTTCAGTCGTCCCCAGAAACACTTATAGAAGGGAGTCGTCAGTCCATCACTCCCAGGTGCTGACTCACCATTAAGTTTAGATAGTGCGTATCCAAGTTCTTCTACTGTAATCTTATCTTCCATTATTTCTTTTTCGCTTTCATCTAATACTGGGTATTCGATATTTTCTAAATAGCTATTCAATTATGACTTTATATCGGTTTCTGCACTCTCTTTCTTATACAAGTTTTCAAAAAACTGTCGAATCTGATTCAATATTTCTAATGGCTTTTTGAGGGCGTTATCATTCACTCTTAGTTCATATATAGTGTTTGCAGTCCCCTTTCTCTTTTCTAATGATAGGAAGTATTTTGTGTTCTTTTCGCCCTCCTCTATCCACTTAACTCTCGATCTTATCTGAGCCCCCCTCCCCCTTGCTTTGTATAAAAGAAATACTTCTAAGTTCTGTTTTAAGATTGCCATTTCTTTTTGTAGGTTTTCATTACTCGGTTCAGCGAGTAACTGCTTATTTACCCTTTCAATATCTAGTTCTAAATCTCGTTCTTTATTTTTCCTGAGCTGGGTTTTTGTTTTCGAATATTGTATGCAGAAAGATTTCATTTCAGTTTTTAAAAGTTCCCATTTAACAGTCGGTTCAAGCTCTAAGTTGTCCCGAATAAAAACGTCAATGAGCATATTCATTTCCAGAATGAAATTATCATCTTCCAGCAGTGAGTTGTTGAATTTCCAGATTGATGGTCCTTTTTTAAATGAAGCAGTACATATTTTTGCTATGACCCCTTTGTGGTCGCTGAGTGTAACAATTTCATGATAAGCATTTTCGATGTGGGCATAATAGGTTGTTATCACAAAATATGTACTCTAACCTTCTAGCTATAAAAGGTGTTTTTCTGGCCCAAGTGTAATCCTTTTCGGTCCCATGGTAGCAACGCCACGCGTCGAACAAGTCTAGCATGTCAGTCATATTTTGCAGCTCGAGAATTTCTTTTCGATCATGTGGCTCTCCAGCTACAATATCTAGGTTATTATCCCGAACGATATTAAAATCTCCACATATTATCTTATTATTATATAAAGACAGTGTTTGGGTCAGCTGAGATATAAACGATGCTTTTTCTGCTTTCATTACTGGGCCGTATATGTTGAAGATGGAAAATTCTGATCCCCGTATTTTAGTATTGATACCTAAAACCCGCGCTGATGAATACACCAGTCTGATTTCTTCGAAACTAAAATTTTTATTGACGAGTATGATTTGGCCTTTACTTCTGTTTGTACCAGCGGAATAGAACATCTCTCCTCCCCATTCTTTCTTCCACTCCTCTCCCTGTTCATCTGTAACATGCGTTTCTTGAAAACATGCGATATCGTACTTTCTGCATTTAAAAAAAATAAATATACGTTTAATTTTTTTATTTAGGCCTCTGCAGTTCAGAGACAATACAAGCATGGAGTTTTTTCTGAAAGCGTAGTCCTTTATCGGTCCTTGTCGTTTCCCGGTGGTCACACACGAGGGGGGTTCAAATTAGGTTTCCTTTCCCTGTTGGCTGTGCTCGCAGCCTTCTGTTTCCTCCTCCTCCTGTCTCCTCACTTTTTCATTTGGTGAATCAATTGTGTCGCCGGCTCTTTTGTTCTGTAGGCTGTGTGAGCGTTGTTGTCCTCGACACGACATACTCCGTGAGCGGTTTAACATCATTTGTTTTATGTTTGTTTGTTTACCTGTTCCTCGTTCACCTGTTCTGTCTTTTGTGTTTGGTCTACTGTTGTGTGTTCCCTGGCTAGTTGTATCTGGCATAAGTAGGTGAGCGAATACTTGTGTTTGCTGTTTGCTTGTCTGAGTTGTGTTGCTGTTTTCTTGTTCAGGCACGAGCAGTGAGGAAAAAGGTTCACCATCTGGGATGAAGATCTTCGTTTCCTGAAGAGCCCACCTTAATACTGTAGACCCTCGAAATCTTGATTCTTGAACTTCTCTTTCACTTTTGTTCTTGTTTGTTCTCTACCTTCACGACTTCTTCACGCCTGGTTCAGCGAGTATTGGTTTTAGTGGGCATCAAGGGAGGAAAGAGTGTATTAGATCGTGCACGAGAGGAAATCAAGAGAAGTGGAGTGTTATCAAGGGAAGCAACCAATTGTTCCCATGATCCAGATCTTTTTCAACAGTTATATCCCTTTAGTCAATGTGTCACCAGTTCGTGAAGGACTGCTTTAACTTGTCTGGTTGGTGTGAGACTGCTTCGGCAGCTCTCTCCATCGTATTTTCTTTCCTATTATCATCTGTCACCATAGGCTGGAGTGAGGGGCTGGGGGCAGGTGTCCAGAGTTTTAAAAACAATTCTTTTTGTTCATGGATGTGTCAGCATGTCTGTACTTGCGGTGTTCTGACTTCTCCCTCCTCGGAATGAATTAATTGTAAGTGATTTAGTTTCTAAAGTTCTAAGGAAGATTGTCCCATGTATTACGTACATATCTGGGTTAATTGAAACTTCCTAGATTATGTGTTGTTCTCAGGTGTTATATAAGACATTTTGTTTGTTACTACAAAGGCAAGAACACCTCCTGGCTACGTGGAGTTCTGGTGAGGAAAATAGAGGATATGGCCTATAGACAGTAACAGTAAATTTGACTGCATTTATCACTGATTTCCTCCTGAATCCATTATCATTATTACTTAGTAACTTCCTGCAAGCAAGTTCGGATTTGCTTTCATATCATTATAAATTTGTGGTCATAATGTGGGTATTCAATTAAAAAGAAAATGCAAAATCCGCTCCTTTTGGTGATTATGAGTTTTAAAAAATTGAACGAACAAGAAATATTACCTGATCTTCAGTTCAAGTGTGATGTGAACGTGTGTGTACTTATACATCTTGAAGTTTTAAAATCGTACACATTGCAAGGGATTTGCAAAGCTTTTGTGAGTTTGACAAGAATGCATGGGCGATAAATTCAAGCACGAGAAAGTAATTATGAAATACAGTAAACACTTCAAAACATGGGTAGAAAGGGATCAGAGAGGAAGGTTTTTAAACAAAAAAGAAAGAACAAAATGGAAAAGAAAATATCACAGACCTGCTCGCCAAAATTTCAGACATTACAGCTGAGTTTTCAGAGAAAATCAATGAAATGTTAGGTCACGTTAACTTTAACGGACTATTATATGAGGGAAAGTCATGTCCAAGATCGACCTCATTTGTTGGTTTTACGTTTTCATTAGTGGGATAATGATGACAGCGATGACTATAAAGTTACCCTCAATGATATAAACATGTTTTCATGGCAGGTTAATGGCAGAGAAAATTGTATTGTTTAACACTTGGTGCAGGTTTCATTCTGGTATTAACCAAATCGAGTACTATCATTTTTATCGACCATACTATTATTATGACAAATATTGGGAAACTATAGTGGCAAGAAACTCCTCAGGTGGAGCGAGACATATGACGATCTTCAGAGGAAGAGTGGATTCTTTCATTAGATGTTTCGGCCTTTAACTTTCTGGCATCTTCTAGAACCCCCGGCCACACAGAGTCACCCACCTTTTTTTTTTTTCCCCCTCCCCAGTTCTTCTTTGGGTTCTTCTGGCGCAGGCGTCTTATCCACTTTGCCAAAACTGCCGCTGGTTATATGGTATCATTTTAGGCTATATGAATTTAGTGCTTATTTCTTTTACATCAAATCCAGCAGGAAGCATTTTCCGCTGTTGTTGCTATTTCCTTAGGGGTTCTCCTAATTTCCCTCCCACCTAGATTGAGTTTCTGCAGGAGAGAGTACATTGTTGAACCGACAAATCCCCTTGCTACTACACCCACTACGAATATGCTTGACTTCATTCCGTCATTCCTTAGATCCCCCAGGAGATCCTGGTATTTGGCCAGTTTGTATTCGTGCTGCTCCTTCATGTTTGTTTCATACATGACCGTTGGCTCGATTAGGACGCATGTCTGAGCTTCATTTGAGTTTAGTACAATGTCTGATCTCATACCGGAGGTCCTTACCAGCTCGGGATAGACATTCCATCCTTCCAAGTCCTCTGCCACTTTCCAATCACTGGCTTCGTTCAGTGACGCGGGTGCAGGGGGATTGCACAGTATGTTGGTGCGGGTATTTGCTTGATGCCTGGATGAATGTCTTTCTTTTGGGTTTATCAAACTTTCTTCTCTGCCTTTTCTACTTCCAATGCAATGGTCGTTGCCAGAATTTTAAGGACACGATCGTGTCGCCAGGTGTATCTTCCACAAGCTAACCCGACCTTGCACTCAGACAGAATGTGTTGCATTGTCTGTTTCCCACCACACAGCGGATATTCATCGCTGGTCTTTTTGCTCCATCGAGTAAGGTTTGTTTTTGTGGGAAGGACATCGTATGCAGCGCGAATACTGAACGCCAGCTTCATTGG
Organism: Onchidella celtica; assembly: GCA_963931925.1. Classification (NCBI taxonomy): domain Eukaryota; kingdom Metazoa; phylum Mollusca; class Gastropoda; order Systellommatophora; family Onchidiidae; genus Onchidella; species Onchidella celtica. Next base: position 35,130,562 of record OZ007584.1, on the reverse strand, counting down.
CGCCTTGTGCCAGATGTCGTTCCATGAATAATATGCTCTATCCAAAGTTCTCCCAGTTTGTCCATTGACCTTGCACTCTTTGTTGCACTGCTTTCCGGACTCTTTTCTCGTCTTCCTCTCATCTGATCTCTTGAAGTACCATGTCTCACTTTTCTTTGGGTCCTGCTGTAGACACCGGCGGATGTGAATGCTTGCCTAGTGAACTTCTTTTCGACTGAGTGGTTCCGATAATTTCCTTTATCTTCAGGGGGTGTTCTGCCTCTGCGACTGCTTCTTTCGCTTTCCACTTTCGACATGTTTTCAGTTTAGGTTCTGTTTCTTACCGTTTCATCTTGTGAACCCTCGAACATGAGATGAAGGCGGGCCCTTCCCTACGTTGTATTCCTCATTCAGGGATTTAAGTGGTTGTACATGTACTGGCTTTGCTTTTTGGCATGCAAGTGCGACATCGGTTAAGCATGGAGGGAGTCCGAGCTATTTTCTTGTGAAGCAATTTATCTTTGCCTCTAGCCCCTCCACAGTTGAGGTTGGAATCTCATAGACTAGCAGTGGCCACAGACGTTTGGGGATAAGCATGAACTGGAGAATCCATAGCTTGAACTTTCCTAGGAGGCCACACTTGTCGATTTTCCTCAGACCATCTGCCAGCTGTGTCCGCAGTTCATCTCTCCGTTTTGTGTTCTCCAAGGAAGCATCGTACCATCGGCCAAGATTCTTCACCGGTTGCTCTGAGTCTGTTGGTATCGCATGGTCGCCTATCTAGAATTGTATGGTGTCAATCACTTTCCCTCTTTTTAGGGAAAGGCTTCTAGACTTCCCTGGTTTGAAAGCCATCCTGCCTCAGGAGACTAGCTCATCCAGTATTTGAAGCATCAGCCTTGCATCTTCTTGCGAGGAAGCCAGGATTGTTGTACCATCCATGAATGCTTTTAGTGGTGCCATTGGAACGAATTCCCCCAAGTCAGCTCCTTCTGAGTATTGCTCACTGGCTTTTAGCAGTACTTGCACAGTGAGAATGGGAGAAACTGTGCAGCCCATCGCAATGCCTGTTTACAGCTGTATCCAGTTTGTGCTATACGCCTTTGTTGTGATTCTCATTTTGAAGCTCTCGAAGTATACCTTGAGGAAGTTTGGCGTGTGGTCTGGAACATGGTACATCCTTAATGCCAGCCATAGCAAGGAGTGGGGGACTGATCTATACGCGTAAGCAAGGTCCACCCAGATTACATGCAGGTCTACCTTTCCCGATTTCGTTCTCTGGATGGCTTCCCAAATCATGCTTACGTGTTCCAGGCAGCCTGGGACTCCAAGGACTCCTCCTTTCTGGACTGCTGTGTCTATGTAACCGTTGTCCATTAAGTACGAGGTTAGCGGGCTGGCTATCACTGCGAAGAATATTTTGCCATCGACATTCAGCAGAGAGATTGGTCGAAACTGTCCGATCTCTTTTGAGTTCTTTTCTTTTGGTATGCAGACTCCCTCAGCCTTGTTCCACTGGTTGCATATCTTTCCTTTATTGCAATGTCGGACGAGTACTTTGTGGAGTAATTTGAGCACCTTAGAGTATTTCTTGTACACTAAGTATGGCATGCCATTTGGACCCGGGACAGTTTTGCTTTTGGCCTTGTTGTCTACACTTCCAATTTCTGACATAGCTGGCGTAGCTGTTTCTTTTGAGTTCTTCCAATTGTCTGCGGTTTTTCTGAGGTCGTGGCTTTGGGATGTTACTTTTGAACCCCAAAGTTTCTTTGCAGTGGAAGTAGATTTTATCCGTTAAGACTTCCGTGTGGCTTTCCAGTTTTATTTTTTTTAGATTTTTCCGAATAAGAACTGTTAGTTTGTCATCTCTTTCTTCCCAATCGCTTGACCTAGCTGGAGGGAACAGTATCCGTGGACCCTTCTCGTCTAGAGCTTTGAGAAGCTGCTCGTCAGGCGACTCAATGTTGAAGTCATTAGCACTGTGGTATGCCGCCTGGCTAATGTCTTCTGACGACTTACCTGACAAGACAGAGCGCTCTTGAGTATCTGGCATGACACATCGCATTTTGGCCCTATGGATCTTCATTCCCCTGACAGTGACGAAGTATCTACCACAAGTACATGGGTGCCCAGCGGGATAAGGCAATCTCGTCGTCCGTTTCGAATCGCGAGTCGTTTCCGTGTGGGCACCGATGGATCCATCATTCTCCTCCCCTTTTGTTGGATCCTGGATGCATGTTCTTTTGTTTATACTAGTAGCTTGATATGTTATAGTATATCTAAGTATCGGCACATAATTCGTATCGGATAGCAAGGACACAAAAATTAAAGACCTCACGATTTTATACAGGTTCAGATTTGAGACTTGGATGACATGATCGTAAAATTACGTTAATGGTTCAAAAGGCCTTTCATAGATTTTGTGCAATGAGTCAGACTACAACTTTTCCTATCCCTTCTTGTTTCACCCACCCACCTAGACATTTCACCACTAACAAATCTTGTTTGGTATTGCCGTCAGGTATTTTCATACCATACCGAGCTGGCGGTTTGGTCATCTATTCAGTAATCACATTGATATTTTCATCTCTGATATTGTTTTTCCTCGTGGTATTCCGTAGCTTAAGGTGATATGTTTAATGTCATCCTCTTGTTTTCAGAACCAAAATCGTCAACGGTTTACCTATGAAGACGACTTAGGGTGTGACTTTATATTACATGTCTATACGAAAATGTCCATGTAGCAACTTCAATTTTATGTTTTTATTTATTATTTGATCCGTGCTAGAGCGACCTTCCCCCTATCCTTACCTGTAACACCTGTGGATGGGAGTCAGTGACGTAGGAATCGGCAACATGGGTGCATTTGATTAACTATTGTGCTGTCGAATTGCAGATTTCAGTTTCCCAAAAATAGGTGAAGGGTCCACATAATATGGAAAAATTACAGAAGCACATGGGCCTAATTGATATATGTAAATGTAATAACACAAAAATAATGAATATTTTACAATGGAGGTAGAAAGGGAAAATGTTAGAAGATAATATGAAGTTCCCTAGAAAGAACAATGGCTAATGCCCACAGCACATCCAGTTAAATGTCAGATTAACATCCTATGTGACTATCCCATCATCTGTCATAAAATACAGTGGTATCGATGATAATACGCACTACCCACTGCCTAGTCGGACATTCGTCGACTGTCAGAAGTAAGCGTCCATCATTGTTCATGGGCGTGGCCAAAACACTGCTTTCAACTTTGAACGACATAATCGATCCAGCTCATCGTCTGTCCCAACTGCCACCTCTCCCTAGTCTGTTTATCTAGCATAATAATTGGCTTGGGGCTCAAGAACTTCAATCTCTAATGGGGGGACTCGGATTGATATTTATCCCATGATGTGTCTGTAAAAGGAAAATGATTTGACATGAACATCGACTAGCTCAATGCACCGTTTTTTTGTTTTTTTTTACCGCTTACTTCAGACACTGTGGAACGAAATTCAGATATCGATGGACCTGTAGCGAAACCGTACAAGTGTGTTTAACACACACACAATTTCCCCCAATATTCTATGAACTGCACAAGAAATTTTAATGTTTAGATTTTGGCTGTTGTTACTTGTACCTACGCATCCCAAGTGTGTTTGCATTAAGGGCGCACACGTATGGGTGCCCAGCGGGATTAGGCAATCTCGTTGTCCGTTTCGAATCGCGAGTCGTTTCCGTGTGGGCACCGATGGATCCATCATTCTCCTCCCCTTTCGTTGGATCCTGGAGGCATGTTCTTTTGTTTATACTAGTAGCTTGATATGTTATAGTATACTTAAGTATCGGCACATCGGTAACCTATCGTTACCCCGTCCTTACCCTCAACCCTAAATCTTATCGATCACCCACCTTGCCCCCTACCCCTTCAATAAAAAACCCTGAGAAAAAAAAAATAAAAAAATGAAAGAATAATTAATTAAGGATGTAGTTAGGAGTATTTCAGGAAGAGTTCTCTAGCTCTTGAGCCACAAAATGGTTTAAAAATACGTACTGCTGGCGCAATAATAACAATATAAAAAACAACAAGCTTAGGGGACGTCGCTACTTGCAACATTCTTAGATTTTCTACTGATTAAAGTCAAGTACAGCATATCTGCAGAAATCCCATGTTTATAGGTCTATTAGAAGTGGTCTGAACGAGGGGGAGAGTTAAAAATGAAGAGCTTTTCTCTGGCATATATTCCCTCCTCTTAACCCTAGTCCTGCGCAAGGCCACTATGGCGGCCTAGCGCCCTCGAACCGGGAAGCACGCGGGGCCACATTATTGCGCCTCATATTGTAACAGTACCTTTGTTTTTATGTGAGTATGTGTGTATAAATGCTTCTTCGTGTGTCTGTGTGTATGCATGTGTTAACCACACGACATTGTTTAAGTTGCCCCCTTTTACATGCTGCAATGTCCACCATCTCACGTAGATGTACGGATGCCATATATATATATATATTGTAACCCTCATCCTGCGTCAGGCCACTTTTGTGGCACGGCAACTCCCCGTCTTCTATTTCTTTACTTGGTTCCTCCCACTGATCGTTTTCTTACGCCCATTCCGGTTGTTAATCTTATTTACCCTGTCACCCATAGTACATACATCTAACAAAGTGGTCACGTCCGATGAAATGTGATAACCATTTGTCATACTCATGTAATAGTTCTGGCAGGTGAGAACTTTGAACTAGGGAAGATCAAAGGGAAACTTTAGACTTTAAATGCCTGTTGCTCTATGCATAATGATTAATGCTGCACAAGGGTATCTGTTGGTATCTTTGTCGTCCGATTAACTTTGTTGTTGGTTGGTAGTCTTATTTGATGTGGTAACTAGAGAGATATTCTGTTGCGCTGAGATACACGTACGTACTGGAGCTGGAAATCAAATCTCTTGCCAAAGTCATTGAGAAGGTTGTGCTAAGTAAATAAACATAATGCAGATTGAGTTTTAAAACTGTGGAGGAGGGAGAAAGGAATGTCATGATGACACCAGGCAGTTAATACAAGTTAAGTACCTGGCATAATAAATAATTTATCCACCTATTCTATTTATGGCCGAACTTAGGGACAAGAAAGGGCAGACCTCTTAGGTAAAAAGTTTTTAAAAGACAAGTAAATGTAGAAAATTCTTTATCACGAGCCTTCTCTTCTATGCAACAATATTCTGAATACATCTCATCACAAGTACTTTATCCAAATATTACAGGGGTCACTCACGGCTTATCCAGATTATGTTTTTTATAGTGTACTAAAGTGAACACGATGCACGTGTTCAAAATGACCTGATTAACCTGACCGCTGAGGTTAGCGGCAACATGCAGGCGAATCCACACGCTGGTCGTTACGTGGACGAGTTCAGGCAGTGTGGGACGAGGGTTAAACTGCAACCAAGTGATCCACAACAAACATAGATCAATACTAAGTCTTGTAGAAATGGGCGGAGCTTGGTTCACCCTCGGCCTGAGCGAACCTGGTGAAGCACGCGAGGTCACTTGATTGATCCTCACTTGTATGGCGCAGCAGCGCAGCGTCTCAGTGTTTGCCTACTTGGTTGCTCCCACTGATCGTTTTCTTACGCTCATTTGCCTCGTTTGGTTATCCTGTCACCCCCATTATTCTAACACAATGGTATCGTCCGATTACACTCCTGGAAATGAAATGCAATAACTATTGGTCATACTCATGTAATAGATCAGGCGGCCAGAGGTTTGATGCTGATTATCGAAATGTGAAATTATGGGGGGGGGGGTGAGGGGGCACTTGCATACTTGATAAGCTCTTCTATGTATGATGATTAATTCCAATCTGACAATGGGGCAAAATAAATGCTCCGTAAGGATGTTAGTCTGTAGGCTCTTCACCAGGGAAAGCTGGGAGAAAATGATGGACTTTGTCGTTGGTCGTTGTCTGTATCTGATGAGGTCACATTTTAGAGAAATATTGTTACTTTGGTTGAAATCCTTGAAGTTTTTGTTATTGCATACAATGTCAACACGATGCAAGTACATTAAACCACTGGATCTCAATCTTTTCCAGACAGTCGAGTCCTTTAGGCCACACAATGTTTTTTCATCGCCTCTCCCATTCGGCCGAAAACCACCCCACCCCACCCTCAACATAAAATTATAAATAAACGGACTACAGATACATTACGATGTTAGGTTTTCAAAGTTTTATTCTATGACAATACTAGACATTTTGATCATTATAAAGACAAGAAGAGAGCGTTCTTCACCAAATGTACCACAATTGGCCTTTTTCTAACATAAAACTCATGCGGCAGCTGGATTGTCCACTTTCAGTTACTAGCAATACTGAATGATCGAAGCATTTGAACTTCATGTTGTTGGCAGGATTTGTTTGTTTGTTTTGTCGCATGGCAAACTGTTATAGTAACAGATATGATAATTATTATGGATTTGAAAATTAAAAGAGCAGACAATATTATCAAGATACTGCAATATCGTAATCACTTGTCAGAAAAATATTCGCCCCCAAATTGTCTCCATTTTTCGCCAACCGAATCGTCCATTTCGCCATTTTGGCACTCCTATCGCCCTTTTCATCGTTTTCGACCTTCTGGCACTCAAAATCGCCTCTTGGAGGGCGATACTGCCCATGTTGAAAAGCACTGCTTTAAACAACCCGGCTAACCCGACCACTCGAGGGTTAAACTGAGCCCGCTAAGTGATGGAGAAACGAGCTGTGGGTCTGCAAAATGTAAACGACCATGTCTCAAAACCACTGCCGTGTGAGATATAATAATAATATTAACATAATCGATGGATTCCTTCTGTCGGTTGACCCAAGTGTGGAAGTTTTTTTTTTTTTTTTGCATTGAAGATGTTTTGATCGCACTCTAAGTTTATTGTACGGAGGTTTTAAAAATTATCGTGTGAAAATGAAGGCATAAATAATCAAATGGCTGAGGCCACAAATAAGTTTATTGGTTTTGGTCGAGGCGTTCTCACTACAGGCCGGTCAGCCGAATGTAGGTCAGACATGTAGTGGGCCGTCTCGCCGCAGAGAGACTGACTAGCATTAATTAAATAATACGTTTAGTACTACATGTATTACTAGAACAGAGGTCCACATGGGCTAGCTCAAACAATGAGAAATGTGTTCTAACAAACTATCGCGTTTTCGGCATTACTTAGAACACACAAAAATGTTTTAAAAATTATGATAAGTGAAAAAATTAAACACACAAAATACCTTCATTAACAAATACTACGTGCAGGACCAATGATGCTTGGTTCAGTTTAAAAAAAAATTACATAAAATCATATGATTCATAAAACAATAAAACTGAAAACTGACAAATTGACCAAGCAATGAAGCATGGTTCAATGACACAACTGTGCATGTACTGATGTAGATTCATTTTTTCATTCTAGATCTAGTGTGATGTGGAATTTGAGTGAATGAAAATTTCTGTGTTGTTTAAGAAACAGAACCTCATTTGAACAGTATTCATGGTTTAATTCTGATAGCCTACATAGAATGGCACCAGATAAAAGCCGTCATTATATTGCAGTGTATACCAGGGGAAGTTAATAGCGATCTTTCATACACACACTTAAATAACTCCCTATCTTCATTCAGTCATAATGCCTTTACCACCACCTTCACCCTATCCCAAACAAAAATGAACATGAATGGGAGAAAGAAAAAAGACAAACATGTACAACATCAATAGCACTGACAACAATAGCAATGCACTAAATGTTATTTTGTACTCACCAATAGTCTGTCATGTGGATGCAGGCATATTATAATATTTACTCCAGGGATTTATTGTGACTTTGATGTCAGTTTATCAATCTTCCTCTTTGGATGTTGGCTGCTGTTTTCGCTTTGCAACTGGAGGCAGAACCGCTTCAAAAGAATGTTCACAATCCGTCTAAGAACTGCATCACTTAGTTCAATATCTATATGGAACAGTGCTGGAAAGTCACGAATAATTTTCATGAGTCGTTTACTACAACTTGGTTCTTTTGAAGATGTGAAATATTTGTAAGCGTAAACGATCAGTTCAAAAAGGGCCAGAGACGGAATGCTTAACCCACCACGGTTGAGACTGTCTGTGAAGTCACTGACCTGTTGAGGCACTGATAAGGGGTTTCCTTTCAAATCAGGATGCTTAGAAGCAATATAGCCTCCAATAAAAAAAAGGGCCATTCGCTCATCATGAGACAATTGGTTGGCCGTGACTGGCAGGTCATCTAGGATGATGAGCTCTGCATCAGTCACAGGTTTGCTGCAGAGATCACAAGCATGGTGAGCAGCTGTATAATTTATTTCATTTTCAGGGTCATTCTGCAGCATCAATTTTGCTCTGTCCAGAGCATGGGTGTGTGCAACGTCCTGGGCAGTAATATAATAGTTACACCCCGCTGACATGCGAAAATGAGCAAAATGGTGCTCGATGTCATCCTGCTGAAAAAAGCCTACAGCCACATATTGATGTCGCAGGGCCGAGTCTGTCGTCAGCAGGTGATTGCATAGGTCTATAAGACATCTGCAAGTCCAGTTGAGGGCACTGGCTGTATCTTTAGTGAGACATTTAATCCTTTGACTGGTATGTGGTTTCATGCGGTTTGCACATTCAGCCCAGAACTCCAGAACTTCCATTTGTTTGGTTCCTGCAGGTGAAAGATCCATAGGAGTTCTCGCAGGATCTCGAAAGCGGATGTGGTCATTCGGCGTTTTGGTGTTAAACACTCTCCAGAGACGAATGACATGGTCAATGAAGAGTGCAGTGTCTTTCCAAGATGGCTTGGACGAGGCAGAAGACTTGAGCGCTGCGCTCGTTTTCTCTGAAAAGACATCTAATACCAGTGAGACCTTCTGCTTCTCAATATTGGTAGGAGAGACAGAAGCTTTTGTCAAATCTGACAGTTTCACCATGGTGGTTCTTTCTTGTTCAAGAAGCTCTTCAAGATCTGACCATCTTGCTGTCAGTTGTTGCTCCTCTTGTCCTGGAGGCGTCAGCTCCACAGTTTTCATCTTTTCAGACTGCCAGTTATTTCTGATGTTCTTTAAGAGATGGACTGTATCATATAGAAGAAAAAGAGGCCTGGCAGGATCCACTGGAGAGGCAGCCTTCCATGGAGATCTAGAATCAGCTTTTGCAAACATTGAGAAAAAAGCCTGATTCACCCGATTATTGTCATTGACTATTGCTACAACTGTGGCACCACTGCTCTCTAGAGAGGCAATTACTTCAGTCACTTGTTGATACTGAAAGGCAGCAGTTAAAGCATGGCAGGGCAAAATTTTGACAATAAAGGTCTGACCTCCAAAGAAACATTTAACCATCATACAGAGGAGTGTTGTCGCAACCTTTCCGGGGCAGTCAACAGAATAGCACGAAACACCACAATTTACAATGCACTGATGTTACAGAATCCCAGTTGATGTGATGAACTAAAACAAAAAAATACAGTTTACAGAATCCTTCGTTCTCTTCTTGACTTGATGAAATGAAATCAAGAGACGGATAAATGAAGGAGTCACTTCTATGTAGATTCTGATCTGTCTAGATATCTTAAAATCTTTATAATCCACAAGTTCACAAGTTGAAGCATGAGTAGCGAATGTGTAATGTAAACTGTCTTTGAATTTCGGGAAATACAGACCGGGTCGATGCCGTACTTATTTCATTTATGGTATCGAGTCTCACTTTACTCTCTATTTCATATTTGTCATGTCGTATCGATTTGGAGTATCGATATTGTCACTAAAAAATCATGGGGAGTAACTGCCCTTTGTTTCTGAGTGAGGCCTGGTGAGGCTAGCCAGTGGTCGGACCACTACATGTCTGACCTACATTCGGCTGACCGGCCTGTAGTGAGAACGCCTCGGTTTTGGTCCATTTTGGTAAGTAATTGGTGTTGGTCATTACATTCTTTAATGGTGATTCTGACGTTTTACTGTTCTCGCCTGTGAACCAAGCCGTAGTCTGAATTCAAATCAATGGACTTTCTTTAATTGAAATTGTTCTTACGCTAAAAATCACCCCCCCCCCCCCACTCACACAAACACACAAAAGCACGTTTCCACTGTCACTCCCCTTTATCTGATTCACAGAGGTCAGGTATGTTGACACCATACCGAGCTGGCGGTGTGACTATAATTATTATATTATTTGATTCATGCGGTGTTTACTGCATGATAAGAAGCCAACGTGATAAATATATTTTTTTATTGACCAAGCCACGATATTTCATTGTTCTCTGGCGTTATCATCGACTAAATTTTACTTATAATTTGCAGCTTGTTTGTCATTCAGAGGTAATGATATCTGAATGCATTACACCTGGGAATTAAAAAAAAAACGGGCTTAGAGCACTAACCGTGTGGGGGAGATGTGATGTTTCCACTTTCTGTCACTCTTCATCTCACTAACTTTCTTCTGACACCAGCCGTGATAGGCACGGCACAAACACACTATCTCTCTTCTATAAGTTATAACAAACGATATCTGTATTGCTTATCTATACAATACTTATTAATTCATTCAATAATAATAGGAACATAGGTCATACAATTTCACGTGAATTTCGATGGAATGAAATCAATGCAAATCAGTACATGAGAATTAAAAGGCTTCGTAATATTCAATTTCTAGCACATTTTATAAACACATGGGTACATTCAGCATAAGGAAACCTCTCCTTTAGGGGTGTAAGGCGCTATCTGGGCACTGGTTCTTCCTCTCTACTCTGGCTTGACTGCGCAGTTAGATCAACAGATATCGGCAGGTACCAATAGGTCGGGAAGCCAAGACGCCACGATGTCGTTAATCAAAGTACAAGAAGTTGAGAAGCCAAGAAGGTGTTGTTCTTCCTCCTCACTCAGCAACAGCTCAAATGCCGACAAGATACCAAAGATACCACGCTCTGACAAAGGATGTTTGCGGGTTCCCTGACCTTCCCCACTCACAAGACTAGTACAAAGTTACAGTTGCAGTTGTGGTCTCCTCTTCGGCACGAAGCTGGTGAGTGCTCTCAGCGGTCTGAAGTTGGAAGGAGCGTTCGGGGATTTATACCCAGTCAGGTAGCGTCCCGAGACGCTCACCGAGTGTACATTAGTTATCCTAATAGCCACCCCCGTCGACTCCACGTCAAATACTATTGAAGCATCTCTACCCCCCAAGCAATTCCCAGGTGATCTGATCGTCAAGTACGGCGGTCAAGTAAACATTCCCTACTTTCCCCCTCTGGCATACAATAACTCTGTCTCCCCGCCGTCAACTATCTTCCCACGCTATTTATACCTTGCCAGTCTGTCACCCTGTTACAATCGCCCCCCCTTAAGTCGATTTTCCCTGGCAAAATCGGCTAATAAAAGTATTAATCTACTGGTAATCTAGATAGAGTGTCGGCCCATAGAGCGTCTCGCCCCCTGATGTTGCTGACTCGAAAGTTATATGGTTGCAGCGCCAGGTTCCATCTAGTTACCCTCGCGTTCTTCTGGTCTTTAGTTCGCATCCAAGTTAGAGGTCGGTGGTCCGTCTCTAACACGAAGTTTCTCCCATACAGATACGCCTGCAACTTACTAACGGCGAAAACTATGGCCAGGCATTCCTTTTCAATTGTTGAGTAGTTCTTCTCCGCAGGTTTCAATTTCCTGCTAACATATGCAACTGGATACTTCGTACCCTCGTCTTCTTGAAGTAGGCAGCCACTCACTCCAAGGTTAGATGCGTCTGTCTGGAGAATCAGTTCCTTATTCCAGTCTGGCATCCGTAGTATCGGCTCGGAACTCAAACAAATTTTTAGGGCATTGAACGCGTTCTCCTGCGCGTGTCCCCACGCGAACTTTGTGCCCTGGGACTTCTTCGTGAGGTCTGACAACGGCGCCGAGATTGCACTGTAATTTGGTACAAATTTCCGATAGTACCCCGTTAGCCCCAGGAAACTCCTCACTTGTGTCTTGGTCGTCGGTCGGTCACAGTCGACAATGGCTCGCACCTTACTCTCCCGCGGTCTTACAGTCCCCTGTTCCAGCTTATGGCCTAAGTACTCGACTTCTGTCATCCCTATTAGCGTCTTGGTAGGTCTACCTTTTAAATTTGCCAGTCTCAGTCGCTCGAAAACATTCTGACAACGTTCCAAGTGATCAGGCCAATTTGCACTGTGTATAAGACAGTCGTCTACAAATGCATCTACCCCTTCGCCAGCATCTTTTAATACTTTCCTCATGAGCCTGTTAAATGTGGCGGGGGATCCCTTCAACCCGAACGGCATGACCCTGTACTGGTATAGCCCAAACGGTGTGGCGAACGCCGTCAGGTGTTTATCTTCCTCGGCCATCGGAACTTGATAAAAGCCCTTTGTCAAGTCCAGCTTGGTGAAATATTTTGCCTCCGCTAGATTGGAAATAGTGGCTTCTACCTCAGGCATAGGTTCGGCGTCATCGGCAGTCACAACATTTAGCCGCCTGTAGTCGTTGCAGAAACGATGTTGACCATCGGGCTTCTTAACTAATACAATTGGACTACTGTACGGGAACTCGGACGGTTCGATGATTCTGGCCGCAAGCGTCTTGCCTACCTCAGCATTGACAGCTTCTCTAGTTGAGTACGGTAGTTGGTAGGGTCTTATCTTCACAGGTTTTTGATCTAGCAATGGGATTTTGTGCTTGATCAGGTCAGTGAGCCCCGGTACATCCGTAAATAAATCTTTGTATTCTTCCATGAGCTCTTGCATCTGTTCTCTCTGATCCTGATCTAGCGTGTCCCCTAACTGTACATCCCTGTAGGTTTCGGTCTGTTCTAGCCTAGGCATGACTGTCTCCAGAGGCATCAAAGTCGCTTCCTCTCCTTCACCGGTCTCGTCAATTATAGCTGCAGCTATTGTCTCTGTGTTTTCCTGTTCGTCTTCCCTCTCAATATACTTCTTCAGCATATTCGCGTGATACAATCGTCTCTTCCCCTTGACGTTCACCATGTAGTTCACTGACCCCCTCTGCTCTTCTACTTTGTAAGGCCCTTTCCAAGTCATCTGTACTTTCGATCCGTCACTTGGGAGAAGTATGAGGACGGAATCGCCCACTTGGAATTTCCTCTGTCTGGCCCCCCTATCGTAGTATTTCTTCTGCCTGTGTTTTTCGACGCTACTGTTCTCGGCTACGACTTTCATGGCATCCTCCAATCGTTCCCTCATATCTACCACGTATTCGTACGATGACCTCGTTTCTGACTCCGCTTCTCCAGTCTACAAATTCTTCAGTATTGCAAGTGGTCCTCTCACAGGGTGACCGAACACTAGTTCAAACGGCGAAAAACCTGTACTGGTCTGTGGGGTCTCGCGATACGCGAACAGCAGTGGACCCAACATTCTGTCCCAGTCCTTGGGTCTGTCATGAGCTACTCGGCGAAGCATATTCTTCAGCACTCCGTTAAATCTTTCACACAGACCATTGGCCATCGCGTGGTAGGTCGAGCAGAATATCTGTTTGGTCTTGAGAAGTGCACTGACCTCTCTCATCAGCTCACTGGTAAACTGTGATCCCCTATCTGAAACTATTTCCTTTGGTATGCCTAACCGGGAAAATATTTCCATTAACGCTTCACTGACCTGCTCAGCTGATATCCCCCTTAAGGCTACGGCATCCGGGAAACGCGTGGCATAATCTACTAGCGTCAAAATATAACGCGATCTCCCATGTTCCGTACGCGGAAGTGGACCAACCAAATCTATGGCGACGCGCGAAAAGGGCGTGTCGATCAGGGGTGTCGGCACTAGGGGTACCTTTGTCACCCTACCTTTATTGGATGTCCTTTGACACGCGTCACACGATCGACAGAAACGACCTACGTCCGCACCTATCCCAGGCCAAAAGAACGACTGCATTATTCTGTCCTGTGTGCGCGAAATTCCTAAGTGTCCCCCGAACACTCCTTCGTGAGCCATCTTCATCAGCTCACTTCGGTACTGCTTAGGTACCAACAACTGCTCCACATCAGCACGTCCAGCCCCGGCCTTCTTTACCCGATAGTAAATTCCCTTACTCTCCTTTATGTGAGTACCTACCTCAGCCGATTGCTCCAACGTGGCTCTCTCCCTTAAAACTCTCAAAGTTTCGTCCTCTCTCTGGGCCTGGGCTATCTCACCTGGTGTGAGTTCCCCTATCTTGGCCCCTACCCTTACCTTCTCCGTTGAGTTGCCCTTGGCCTCCTCATTATCTGTGGTCTGACTCACTTTCGCACTCGCATTCTCACACTCATGCTCTTCCTTGTCAATCTCCACCTTGCGAGATCGCGTGAGTACCACACTTATCTTCTCAAGAGACGCCCCCTTTATGTTTCCTATAATCAAATCGGCCACTGGGTCTTCCAATACTAGCGCTTTGAGAAGCCCAGTATGAAATGGGGTTTCTACCCACATTTCCGCGACAGGAGCAGACCTTCTCGTCCCGTCCATCAGGACATAACTCCTGTTCTTCCCAGTTAAGCTGTTAGGAGGCAGTTTGTCCCTTTTTATAATAGCACACGTGCATCCCGCGTCACGAAGGACAGTAATCTCTTTATCCCCTATCCTCCCCTTCTTCAAAAATGGAGCGGATAAATCATTCTCCGGAACATCGTCTCCGGGCTCATGTTCTGTCGAACCTTCTAACTCAATACTCTTACCTTCCTTCTCCCAAGAAACGAAGGTCTGTGGCCCAACACTCTGCTCAGCCCCTGGTTGAGTATTTGCCCTGCCCGATGACTCACACTGACTGTCATCGGCTTCCTCATCGCTGGTTAGTACGACTGCGGTCGTCTCTTTCTGTCTCTTCCTACAGAATCTCGCAATATGGAGAAGTGACCCACACACAAAACAACCACGCCCACTCTCACGCTGGGACTTACCTCGGTTGTCCTCGACAGTGGCAGCAGCACCCTTCTTCGTCCTGCCCTTGTCACACTGCCTACTCAGGTGATTGGGAGAGCCACAGTTGAAGCATACCGGTTTATTCACTCCTAAACCCTTACTTCTGCTCTCCTCAACCCTCTTACCTGACTTCTGCTGTTGCTCCAGCCCTCACTTCGACTGATGAGCCTCACTATACAAGTCCGCCATCTCAACCAACTCATGCACGGACCTAGGGTCTCTCTCTTTCAAATATATGGAAAGATTACAGTCGACAATCTTCAACATCTGCTCCCTGACTAACAGATCCGTAATCCCTTCCATAGTTCTCTCTGCCTCTGAGAGGTCTACCACCTCTCAAAATATCTCTGCAATCTCACGGACAGCTGGGTATAAGTTTCGTCCTTATCTAGACGACTCTCCCTAAACTTACGCCTATAACCCTCTGCCGTGAGATGATACTTCTTGAACAACACCTTCTTTACCTTCTCGTAATCCCTGCTGTCTTCATCGCTGAGACCGGAATAAACATCTAACGCCCTGCCAGTTAACAATGCCCCTAACATGTCTGCCCAGGTGTCTTCTTCCCAATCATTTGCCTGCGCGAGTCTTTCAAATCTTTTCAAATACGAGTCGAGATCCTCGCGCGAGTCATCAAAATTGGCAATTTTGGGTACCTTCGGGGCAGCAGATTTTCCATCCCCTTTACCATTGTGACACCCGTTTTTGGCTAGTTCCCGTTCGTATTCCATTCTCTCCCTTTCAAATTGTCTTTCCTTCTCCTTTTCTTCTCGTTCGCGCTCCTTTTCTTCTCGTTCGCGCTCCTTTTCTTCTCGTTCGATAACCCTTTGTTCTCGGTCGCGCTCCCTTTGGGCTTTCGCTTCGTCCCACCTAATTCTGAATTCCTCATCACTAATGCCTTCTTGTCTGGCAAGCTTCAGTGCGCCCAGGTAGTCCATCAGCAATTGACCTGTAAACAAAGCTAACAATAAAGCGTGGATCGTAACTGTGAAGTTAACAACAATATTCCTGCAATAGCAAACAACAATTTTCTCTGTGACAAAAGATAAAATTGAACAGTCAATGCACAGGTAAAATCAGAGCATGTCTCAGGTAGTAAATGTCAATCTCTCTCACTCGCCTCAGGGCAGATGACCTGTCCGCACAATCACACAATAGCCTCTTGACACAACCAAGATCAGAATTAAATGTTATTTACTAGCAGGATCCCACTTCTGACACCATTGTGATGTTTCCACTTTCTGTCACTCTTCATCTCACTAACTTTCTTCTGACACCAGCCGTGATAGGCACGGCACAAACACACTATCTCTCTTCTATAAGTTATAACAAACGATATCTGTATTGCTTATCTATACAATACTTATTAATTCATTCAATAATAATAGGAAAATAGGTCATACAATTTCACGTGAATTTCGATGGAATGAAATCAATGCAAATCAGTACATGAGAATTAAAAGGCTTCGTAATATTCAATTTCTAGCACATTTTATAAACACATGGGTACATTCAGCATAAGGAAACCTCTCCTTTAGGGGTGTAAGGCGCTATCTGGGCACTGGTTCTTCCTCTCTACTCTGGCTTGACTGCGCAGTTAGATCAACAGATATCGGCAGGTACCAATAGGTCGGGAAGCCAAGACGCCACGATGTCGTTAATCAAAGTACAAGGAGTTGAGAAGCCAAGAAGGTGTTGTTCTTCCTCCTCACTCAGCAACAGCTCAAATGCCGACAAGATACCAAAGATACCACGCTCTGACAAAGGATGTTTGCGGGTTCCCTGACCTTCCCCACTCACAAGACTAGTACAAAGTTACAGTTGCAGTTGTGGTCTCCTCTTCGGCACGAAGCTGGTGAGTGCTCTCAGCGGTCTGAAGTTGGAAGGAGCGTTCGGGGATTTATACCCAGTCAGGTAGCGTCCCAGGACGCTCACCGAGTGTACATTAGTTATCCTAATTTGCCACCCCCGTCGACTCCACGTCAAATACTATTGAAGCATCTCTACCCCCCAAGCAATTCCCAGGTGATCTGATCGTCAAGTACGGCGGTCAAGTAAACATTCCCTACTTTCCCCCCCTGGCATACAATAACTCTGTCTCCCCGCCGTCAACTATCTTCCCACGCTATTTATACCTTGCCAGTCTGTCACCCTGTTACAGGAGAATGTGAACTTTTGAAATTGATGTTTTCATCTATATGGCTCAAACATGGTAATGCCAGTTCGATGGTTTACTTGCTGTGTAACACGTGCACAAAGGCAGGCAGTGACAGAAATACACTTACTGGAGGTGTATGAATACAATCATATAGCCTGGTGTCTAGGGTACAACTGGCTGTGTGAAATTAACTCAACCAATCCCTGTTTCAAACATAATTACTTTAGACACTTCTGAGAGAGGAGGGGATAATTATGTATTTTTGACATGATTGACAACCCTAACCATTGCCGACATTTCGAAATCTAGATCCAGATGGTGTAAAGTTTACCCCAAACGCTTTCAATATCCTGAAGTGTTGGCTGTGCTTACTTCTGCACATTATGTAAACAACGTGGTCACATCATCTCATTAACTGATTAGTGATAGTTTATCTGCACATGATCATTTGGTAATCTGAAATTACTCCCTGTTCAAGGGAACTAAAGCTTCAAATACAGTTAAATCTCTGACTTGTCAGCTGATTCTCTGGTCTGCAGAATTAAGGACACGATTTGATGTTTACATTGTCTCTTTTCAAATTCGGTAGATATTGTTATTTCTCATTCACCGCTGTATATCCTTTCTGTGACCACTTGCGTGTTCAATGATGGACTTACTTGTAATGATGATAGAATTGGTAGGCTACGTAAAATGTTTACTATGTGTGACCATTGCAAGTGCTGTACGTCTTAATGAATAAATTTGAATAGGTCTATGTCTGAAACCAATTTAACTTAATCTATCCTTATTGTGGCTTAAGCCTGTAAAAGTCATGTCAACAAGAAAACTAGATGGAAGTTGTTTTTTTTTTGGGAGGGTGGAGGGGGGTGGGGTGGTGGAGGGAAGATTGTGATTTTAAATGTTGAACTGCTGCAAGGTCTTTAATAAATTTTAATTTCCATGCATTTCTTCAAACACTTTGCATGTTGTTTGACTAATAAATTATCACAAACATCTTGAGGTTAACAGTAAATCAATTACTTGGTGCAAATGTGTAAAATGACTCAAGATTAAAACAAATAATTCAGGGTGCGACACAACATGAACATAAAATTTAATGTTGAGTTGCTTATCTGATATATCACCTTCTTTCAAGTACAAAAGCTGCCCTGGCCAGTACTTACGTGTCAGATCTCCTGGCTTTCACATTCGTGTTGTCAAACCTAAGGTAAGTATCTATTTAGTGGGCTACTCAATAAGACAATCTTAGCCAGCACGTTCATCCATTGTAATAAAACTATAATTTAAACTATAATGTGCAATAAATGCTTGAGTAGGAAATAAGTGGTGATTGCTTTGACATCATGTAATTCACACACCAGCGTGTTACTCCTCTGTCAGTGATTCCTCTGGTTTCTGTGCTGAACTCTGAGAACAAGATGTGGAGAATACTCATCGGCTGTCTGTGTCTATGGCAAACTACCAGTGGTCAACAATCAAGTCAAACATGGGGTAAGTGCGCGCTGTTTGTTATTGTCACTCACTCAGTTTCGAATATCTTTATATATAAATATATATTTTGGTCTTCTTTTCGTCAATATCAGAGTTGGGGTACGAATTGGCGTCAATTTCAAAGAGTTGCATCTTCTCGAAATAAGATATGAATTATGAATTAAATTCATTGAGCATTTGCAGTAAAAATGAGATTAATTATGATCTTGGATATCAGTGGGTTTCTAGGAAGGTTCTATGGTAGTAGAATGTATATTTTCTTCACATGCATATTGCATGATATATCATATATCAAGAAATTGACATGACTTCAGCTGCAGTACTTGATCTTGAGAGTGGAGATGGAAAGCGAGTCAACTTTCAGTGATTTAAGTAGTCGTAAAAGTCGCCTCTCGAGTTAGAATTCGAGCAGACCGCGCACTGGAAATCTGTGTCAGTGATGAGCACGCACTGTGGGCCATCAGTCAGTGCACAGTTATCCGCAAAAAAAGTACGTCTTGCGATATGGCTTTGTCGGCCTCAACATACAAGTGCAGAACAGTTGAATGAGACCGATGCCAGTATATGATCGAGCTTTGGGGATCTCAAAGGGATTGGGCTGGCTGCCATTAGATGATCATTCGATTCATTCGCCCAGACAGGGTGTCCTCTCTCATCTTTACTGACTTGTATTTTTACTGTCTTTCAAAATCGTTCAATTCGGTGCACTTTTCCCTAATAGGAACAGCATGGGTAACACACTCGGCTCTCTCCTGGTCATGAAATAATTATATTATATTGTCTACAAAGGAACAGCATAAACCATAATGATTCTCTGTTGATACTGTCAATACTGATTAATTGATCTGTCTAAAATATCAGAAAATCATGGAGCATGTTTTAATGAGAATGAATTAACATTGGAAGGCTGAAACGGTCTAATTTATAACTTAATGATTCCTGACCTCATTATTTGATTCCTCTTTCCTCTGTCTTTGCATACATTCATGGCATCTATGTGGCTCTTGTCATTCCGATCATGAACTGAATTGGTGAAATTCTTCATTCATCCATTTGCTAATTCACTCTAATCTCCACAGACAAAAGATCGACCGATTGCCCACGTCAAACCCTGGTAGGTCCATGTCCACCTCCTACCTCCCCCACTATCGCCGTCACCACCACCAACATCTACACCACACGTACCATCACACTACAGTTATTTTCATCTTTATCATCCCATCAGCACCGTCACCACCATTATAAAATTTATGACAATTTAAAATTCAATAAATTGATCACAAATATCTATAAATATAAATCGATAAAAATCACTCAATTTTTCCCCCTTACATCCTTTGAAATGTAATACATATATTACAGTCTAATTCAAAATGAGTGAAAGGAAAACGACGGGCGACTTTCACTGCTAAGAGAGCCTCGATCTCCATTTTGCAAGTGTTGCGTGGCTGGAAAACGCGGTTTCCAAAATATTTACACAGTGTTTTATTTCTACTAAGCTTTTACTTTTAACGTAGCGCAGTCAAAGGCCAATGGGGAAGCCCCCCCCCCCCCCAACCCCTCCCCCCCGCCAACCCCAACCCCACTCCCACCAAATCCTTAACACTTCTGGAATAGTCATTGAGATCTTGAGGGAGAGGAAACATCAAACTGACAGTTTATAAAAAAAAAAAAATGGATCTGCTCAGAAATCAGCCTCTTAGCCACCACGCTAGACATGTGTTCTTCACAGTTGGACTTGCTCAGCCAGTGAAAAGGGCTACTGGAGTCGTAACGTAACCCAGACTGCCACAACTAGGCTACCCCTGTAATTTCCCACGCACGTGTTTTGTCAATAGACCTTTAATGTTTTCCCCTGTTCCAGCCTATCGCGTCAACATCTGTTATTACACTAATGAACCTTCTTCATTTTTTTGTATGTCTATTTTCTAGCCTACTTCCTGCAAAGACGTCACCGGGACTCGACCCAGAGTGAAAGCGATTCTTTTCAACGGTGCGGAAGTTTTGTGTGATACACAAACTGACGGTGGTGGCTGGACCGTCATTCAGGTATTCTCTGTTTGTATTGTCACATTATCATCAATGTCACCATCATCATCACCATCGTCATTATCATCGTAATTATCTTCGTAGCTTTCATCTGATCCGAGATCATCTTCAATCGTATCATGTCATACCGATATTCAACATCGTTCACACTGTCATATTATTTTTTATTTGTCATTATCTCCTCAGTCTTGAAACTTTTTGATAACTGTAATGACAATAAAACTAAAACGATTTGGATTCAGCCGTTCCATATCTTGTTGCTAGATATGATAATAAAAGAAATATTATTATAAATATTGAATCATTTATTTGCATGCTATAAGAGTAATCTGAGTTTTCTTCATCAACAATACATTTTGTTCTTCGTGTTGGGCACTCACTATAGTCACCATCCTCTCTAGCATATTTTCAGCGTCACTAATGAAAAATCTGTCCTATGATATGTATCTATCTATACTATATATATTTGTGAACTTGAGATTTTTCGTTGCAAAAGGCTTCTGAACCATTAAACACTCAGACTTCAAATTTTATATGGTGCATCACAATGGATGTAAGGGTGCACAGTTTTTAATAGAAGTCTCAAATCGGTGTAGTTTTTTTTTATTGGAAATTTATTGTTTCCCAATTTTAGATCTATTTCGAGTCATGGTTCTCCATTTTAAGGTTTCATTGACGCTGCGCATGCGCATTATGTTTGTTTTGAAGTTGAAACTGAAAGACAGCGAAAGTGCAAATCCCTACCAGAAATGAGTGCGTTGTGTGCTGGTGCGCATGAAATCTGTAGTGAGGCTCTAGGATATGGGAAGTTTTCTAGACCGAAGAGAGAGAGAGAGAGAGAGAGAGAAGAGAGAGAGAGAGAGAGATAGAGAGAGAGAGAGAGAGAGAGAGAGAGAGAGAGAGAGAGAGAGAGAGAGAGAGAGAGAGAGAGAGAGAGAGAGAGAGAGAGAAAACGGTGGGTACACAGGTTTACCCGGATAATGCCGGGTGCCTCAGCTAGTACTATATATATTTGTGGACTTGAGATTTTTCGTTGCAAAATGCTTCTGAACCACTCAACACTCAGACTTCAAATTTTATATGGTACATCACAATGGATGTAAGAGTGCACAGTTTTTAATAGAAGTCTCAAATCGATGTAGTTTTTTTTATACTGGAAATGTATTGTTTCCCCAATTTTCACTAGGCTCATTGACATGCTGTAGGTTTTTATGACATCATCACTTCCTGAAAATTTTCGGTGCGCACCACTGCACACTGTGTACTGTCCTATCGCTGAATTTTGGGGATGACCCTACGCATCTAGGCCTTTGTTCTTATTCCTTTCGGTCTGAAGTGGTATCCTTTGTTGTTGCATCTCTCTTATAAGCTATAAGGTGGGGACAAGGTGGTCTAGAGGCAAGGTGCTCGCCTCTCGTGCCAAGGGTCCCGGGTTCGAAACCCGGGCCGTGCAGGCATGTTGGAAGTTTGGGATTTTTCTCATATTTTCGTGTCCATGATTCTATTGAGGGGTAGGATCGAGTACCTAGTCTTCTCGGATAAGGACAAAAAAATTCGGAGGGCCCGTGTGCACGTTGCGCACGTTAAAGATACCTTGGCAGTTGGAAATCGTAAAGAGCAGGCCGAACAGGCCGCTGCCCGGGCAAAATTAAATTAAATTCATCTCTACCAGTCCCTCCCCCTCCCCCCTCATCTCCCCCCCCCCCCTCAAAAAAAAAAAAAAAAACGCCGACCGGCGCTGCACTGTGGCGACGACGTGCCTGCTCCAGTTATAACTGGGCTGCAATGGCACAAAGGCAAAATTTCCCAAATGGGATTAAAGAGTTATACAAATACAAATACAAATACAAAATGCAGCATAAATGCCTTTCTTAGTTCACAGGCGTCTTAAGTTTCCCCCCCCCCCCCCCCAAATAAAACAACAACAACACAACCAACCTACACAAACAGGTACTCAGGTAGTTAAGTTATAAATCAACATCCTCGACATTTTTGATGGTCATGATTAATTTCGATCAAAACAGAGAGTTCGATTAATTCTGATTCCCCAATATCTCTACTACGTGTCTACAAAAAAGTTTGTCATGAATGAAATTTGCTAAACGAATTCAGTACGGCTCAGGACGAAATTCGACGTAATTACCTTTTACAGGTAGATGAGACGTTTCCAAAAACAAAACGTCCATTTCTTGTCTTTTGTAATTTTCTTTTTTAATACCGGCGTTTCAAACATGAACCGCTATTTTATAATTAACAAATGAGTGTGGTTGAATAAAACAATGAATTCGTTTAGTTGACAAGATTTGCGTTTTATATATTTTTTTTTCACATTTTGAAATGTTGAAAATTGCTCCGTTTGTGATTGTTCGCCAATGGGTTCCGATGCTCTTAGTTGTGATTGCAAAATTTCGGTAATTTGTATATGAAATATATCTACTTTGTTAAGAAATGGCAACTTGGAATCATTTTCTTGGTTAACATTTTCTACTTTTCCTTTTTTGGGCATTGTTCTTATATTCCAAGTTGCTATTTTTGTTGCTGTTACCCTTTCTTTGCAAGCAGGCGCTTGATGACAACCGGGTGCCACCTGCTGCCCATGACAGTCCCTGCCGAACGAGTAGTTCTGACTTTGAACCGAACCCCCTTCACGTTGTTAACTGACTTTTTCGAGTTTGTTTCCATGACTTGTCTTGGGGAAAATACAGCAGTTTTGTAAATAATAATATGATAAAAATCTGACAACTTAAAGGACTAGATGCTCTACGGATCTCCATAGATCTGTGCACATAATCCTTTCTTCGGACATACATGCGAGAAATTCACACATTGAGTTAAAATGTGGCAGTTACGCCTACAATAAACTTAAATTTAAACTTGAAATTATATAAAATAATTTGCGTACTTTTATCACGTAAAAGAATTGGTTGTGGATGAAATTTGATGAAGAAATATTATGTCAGTCACGGATGTCAAAAGAGTGCAAATAATGACTGCGATCTGTTGTTGCCCTGAAGAAAACAAAAAGTTTACCAATTCCTTCTCGGTCATAGCCGCAGTATATGTAAGAAAACATTTCAACAGGCGTTGCTCTGAGAGGGAATTTTTTTACATCTCAATTCTAGTAAACATTCTTGCGTCTTGGATCTTTCACTGGTGTCTTTGCTACAGGAATGATTGATAGATATTGTACACACTGGCTTCTTAAATGATGAATGCAAATGTAGGTATGTAATGTTACTTATAGAGACGCTATGATGGTAGTGAGGACTTCAATGTGGGCTATTACCTATACGAGTACGGATTTGGCAGTTTGGACGGGGAATTCTGGATGGGCCTAAAGTTGATGCACAGGCTGACTTACAAGGTAAAAAACTAGGCTCAGTTTTCCATTTCTTTTGATGTGGGCTTTATTTAACCATAAAAGGCTGAAAAACGTGAATTTGTATTTGATGCAGTTAGTACATCTCAGATACATCTCTTTTTGCTTTTCTATGGTATACAATATCTGGTACATCCTTAAGCACAGTCCAACAATAGTCCTGCCAACATAGATGGTGTCCATTTGCCTTGGGCAATGTTTTTCTACGCCATGTGCTGATGAAACCTTTCCCCGTGCTCATCACTCACTGCCCCCCCCCCTCCCCTCTCAATTTTCAGGAAAAAAGTCCAAATGAGAATGAAAAAAATGTATCTTCAGGGACATGTTGCACCCTAATTCACGATCGTTCTCAAGCATTTCTTACGAATTTCCTGGCCGTTTATTTCCAAGAAAATTATTTGCCACCATTTTGAATTCTTCCCACACCGCTTTTTCCCTGCCTTCCAAAATGTCATCAAAGTTGCTGTCTTTAAGGAGTTTGCAGATGTCGGGTCAGACAAACACTCTTTGTTTAACTTTAAGCCACACTATCCCCTGGAAATGTGTCTTTCAGCTACAGAAAAGCTGCCAGTTTGATCCACAGCTTTTGCAAAGTTTTTCATTAATCCAAACTTTACATGGAGGCAAGATAATTTGTTTCAGGCTGCATTAGTGGAGGATTAAGATTTTTTTTTTTTTATGCCAAATTTCAGTGATTGTCTTACGGGTCATTCATTCCGGGTGTCACGAGTGGAGTGAGTGCAATTAAGGGGATTGCTACAGAGCGGGTGTAGAGTAAGAAGGGCTCACAGTAGACAGCAAGTTAAGCGTGCTGTTGTGAGTAGTGGGGGGGTCTGAAGGAGGCGAAAGCGCGGTATTACTAGCACTGCAAGTTAGAAGGCCCGACGGAGCGGACCTGTGAATAAGAGCCCATCGGGCGGAAAGGGAGCAGTCGAGAAGACTAGTGGAAAAGTCTTTCCAGTAATGACTGGTATGTAGAACGTTGATTGATTATTATGATTGATGTATTATATTATATTCGTCTATTACCATGATGTGAATAAGTATATGTGAGGAATGTGGAAGTCCTTGATATTGGATATAGCAATGTGCGCCATGAGCGATAGATGAAAGTGAGTTCATGGATTTGTAGCGCGAGTGAGTAGTGTGTACTCCGATGGAGGTGTGTTACCGTAAGATGTGTGGTGAGTGAAAGGTGAACTAGTGTGTGTACGC
Source organism: Onchidella celtica (assembly GCA_963931925.1). Classification (NCBI taxonomy): domain Eukaryota; kingdom Metazoa; phylum Mollusca; class Gastropoda; order Systellommatophora; family Onchidiidae; genus Onchidella; species Onchidella celtica. The sequence goes on along the minus strand of OZ007584.1, from coordinate 35,105,365 downwards.
TTCATGGATTGTAAGGAGAGGTGGAGTGAATAGAAATGGTAGGGTATTATACCAATGTAATGTTATTCTTGTAGGTGTCGGGGACGGGCCGAAGAGCCACCTCGATGAGCACAAGTGATAGGCCAGCATAGGGCCGGAGGCCATACATAGGCCAGAAGTGAGGCTGTCAGTGCGGGACAGTAGAAGCACATAAAGTCGTGGCAGTCAGGCCACGGACAGGGACGTAGATATGAGAGTGAATGAGATACTATATTATTGCCATGATGATGGGCGAGTGAACTGATAAGTTGTATGGCAATAGGAAGGTGATGTTGAGAGACTGCGGTGCCAGTGAATCATTAATGTACTATTAAGACCCTGAGGGGAGAGGCTGAGGCCGAAGTGCCTTTAGGAGTAACTACCGGATTGTGGATCCGAGGGAGAGTGTGTGTGAGAATAAGGCCGTTGTACGGCAGTCATTTCAATAATATAATGTATGTAATTGCGCTATTATATGTATAATTATGTTTAATAAATGTGTGAGTCTGATGGGTTGTTTTGTTAAGTGTTAAACTTGTTTGTTCGTGATTGTCGTCCTGTCATAAACTATTACATCTCCCAGTCTGGGATTTGTGACACCGGGTGTAATGGGAAGGCCCTAGAGCGACTCTTCCATTCGCATAAAAAGCAGCAGTATTTTGTATAACCAGGTTGCAGTCCAAGCCGAAAGCCGACGACTTCCAGATTATCACGAAGAAGCCACTGATTGTGATCATAATTTATACATAACAGCAACTGCTTTATGTTTTGATACGTTTCTTTCATGCGAACTGAATTGCCTGTAGGAATGGATGGCAACAGATTGCCAATGTGCACCAAGACAGCCTTCTAAGTGACTTTTGATGAGTCTATCAATAAACTCTTTTCATCTGGAATGTGGTTTCGTTTGAAGGGTTTCTACCATTCCGTCAACATCATTGCTTGCAGCCGCGTCACTGTATTTGACAAAGAAGGTCATTATGACGAGTATGAAATGTGGAAATGTTGACACCTTCAGCAAAGAAGCTTCCATTGTTTCATCCTTGAGGCGAGAAATTCTGCCTTGAGTTTTGACAAATCTGGGTCCCTTGCAAGATCATTAAATTCATGCTGAGTGATTTTATGCATTTGTGCCAACGAGCTTCTGTCATTTACAAAGTCTCGATCATACGAGGTGAAAGCTTCACAACTATGGCCCCAACTTTCTGAATCAGAATCTATGGTATACGTTCCAGGGGCCTCTGGAACAGGGAGTCTCTCTGCAGTGTTTTTTCCTTCTGGGTTCCATCCACTAGACATTTTCGTCTCCATCCCATGAGCACTGCAGAAGGCATGCATTTCCGCCGGCAATTTACCCATAATTTCAGGAGCTCGTATTCTGTCTTGATCACCCAACCTGCAGTGGTCTCATTAGCAAAGATTTCTGACCCGTCTGGAACAATGCATGCACCAGGAGCATAATATGTGATCATACACAAGCACATTGAGATTTGACCTCATATGTTGAACCTACACGCAATCCGACCTTACAGGGCAGCTTGTCTTCAAACATTACCGTAAATTTGAATTTTGGGGGCAAAGATAATGGGTCAGTACTAGCAAGTTGAAGGGTCTGAACTCGTGTTTTGGCGATCCCCCATTGGTGCCAAGATACGTGAGGTCATCCAAGAAATTGTACGAGTAATAGATAGATAGATAGATAGATAGATAGATAGATAGATAGACAGAGAATCAGACAGACAGACAGACAGACACACGGACGGACGGACAAATAGACAGACAGACAGACAGACAGACAGATAGATAGAGATGGATAGATAGATGGATGCTTAGATGGATAAATGGATTGATGGACTGATGGATGGGTGGGTAGATAGGTAGGTAGGTAGGTAAGAAGTGGATAGATAGATTTGACCTTGCCTTTGTGAAATGTTTATTGATTGATTGATTGATTTTGCAGGACAGGAAGTGAAATATATGTACACATATTATTGTTGTCGTTTTTTCTTTATTCTCTATATCCAGCGATGCTATCAGCTGAGAGTAGAGTTCCGCCACAATAGACAGAATCATGTCGCCCAGTACTCATATTTCAAAGTACATGGACCGAATGACAAGTTCAGACTGCGGCTTGGTAGATATGCTGGCCGCCTTTATGATGCATTGGCTTATAGCAACGGGCAGCGGTTCACCGCTAAGGTAGTTCAATAATTATTGTACATAATGTTGCCACTAAATTTTCTTCCCTTTCTCGTGCTTGTTCCCTCAGCTGATTCCTGCTATATTTTCCTTGGCACTTTGTTTCTTTCACTACTTCATGTTTAGGCAACTCATGGTTATCAAGTAATGCACCACACTAAACAACTCATCGACATTTATAAAGGATCCCAAGGTGATCTAGATGAAAACTATAACCAAAGATACTAGGAGTGATAAGATGAGACAGCTTGGGGTTTTCGCATGCATGGGTTTGGTAGTGCCACCTAGTGGCCTAAGCGTGACAGATGTAAACAACGGCATTTTTTACAAAGCCGAACAGAGAAAATGTCGACGTTTTCCAGTGTTCAGTTCTTACCCTAGACCTTGCTGGAAGTTGCTTACTTTGTAATTCTAAAGACTTTCGTTGCAGGAGACCTCTGGCTATTTTGTTTTCCCTTTTTAAATGTGGTAACAATGTCACAATCGTTTTATTAATTTACTGTCATACCGAAGATAGATCTAGTATATTTTCAGAATAACATGGGACCGAGGCTGGATTTTCCGTTTATGACGTAAGTCTCCTATCAGCAAATGCAAGTAAGAAAGTAAACAATAGCGGGAACTATGAAAGATTTGGAAAACGATTAAGGATTTTCCTTTAACTGTAACAGACGAAACTTGGGGTTTCCTTCTTCTCGTTCTTCCTCCTCTTCTTTTTTCTCCTCCAAATTCACGAAAACTACACCATCGTCCATAACTTCATCAACCTTTGCATCACATAGTAGTACAAACAGTTAGCAGTCGAGTCCCAAGCGCTGTCGGTAGACTAAAAATAACTCGTCGCGAGAGAGGCCGGAGAAGCCGCACGCACATTACTAGATCTATGCCTATACCATATCGTGAAAAATCTGTTTCTCTCTCTTTTTCGTTCCTTCACCCGCTCTTTTTGCGCTTGCTTTCTGGAAAAATTCATTATTAATTAGATACCAAATATCTGAAAAATAGTTTGTCGGTGAAATTGCCCCTGGAAGCGAAGCTGATCGGTGTTGTGTCTTATTCTCTGCAAATCAATTGTACGAAACGCTGGCTCTGCGCGCAGAAAGTGTGAGGTGCCGGGACGGGATATAAAGAGTATTTTAAGAGGCCGGAAGAAGGGAGTGTCTGATCTTATCGGTCTAGTATCTTTGCTATAACTGCATTACAAATACAGATACTGGATACTGAGCGTGTCTTTTTCTTTTCACGAATTCTTAAGTGTGGCTATTGTGGTTACATAAGCAGATGTGTTGGAGACTTGCAAGCATTAATGATCCTGTTCTTTTGGTGTCAAATGCCCTGAGATGTTGACTTATAGGATCAGTCTTTCCTTCCCAGCTGTTGCATGTTGCTTGATTAAACTACAGCTTAAGAAGTAAAGATCTGTAGACTAAATTCATGTACACCTTTCATTTTTAGTTCTGTAAAGACTTCATTGAGAGTTGGTGACTTTGTTTCTGGTCCTTTTTTTCACCAGGATCGTGACAATGATGAATACGCAGATGGAAACTGTGCTACGTTTCGTGGTGGGGGGTGGTGGTTCGATTCTTGTGCTAATGCTAACCTAAACGGCATGTGGAGCTCGCGGAATTTCACGGGAAATTACTGGTTTCATAATAATATTTTTTTTCATGGTATCCAACATACGGAGATGAAAATACGTCCCTGTAACTGACCAGTTAACCTTTAACAACAGACACGTATTGTTGTCCTTGTCAGACAATAAATAAAGCCTTTCATGGCAGTTTTTTGCTTCTGGAAAGTAAGTTTTATTTCTTTATTTACCATCATACAAATATGAAACTGTTTTCGAGCTTGGATGGGGTGGGTGGGTGGGGTGGGGGGGGGTGGTATCTTGTGGATATAATTATTTATGTACAGTTGAAAACGTTTGACACGGGATTGTCCTTGCTTCTGTCATTCACAGATTTTAATGCCCATTGGTATAAAGTCATAAAGTCATAATCTTGAATACAGCCGGCGTTTTATGACATGACATAACACAAGACAAGTAGATCATAGATAACGCCATCATTATTTTTAGTTTTTGCCCTTCAAATATACACTTACATGTAGAAAGTTCAGAATATCATGTAGGAAGTTCAATTAATGTCACAGAGCAAACTGAACCCCACAAAAGTTATTCAAATATCCTGTGGGAAAGTTTGGTGTGAAAAGTGGATAGAAAATCCAAATATGCTGGAAAAAACAAAAAAGAACTAATTCAAATATAATTGTGCAAGAAATTCAAATACCACACAGTTAAACCAAATAGGCCATGGGACCAAAATCCTAGCTAATTTCTAAAGTAAATTTCGTTACGCACCCCCTAGGGAAAAGCTAGGTATGGTTTTAATATGTTCCCAGTAACCATCTTTGACTAAAAATCAAATGTTGTCGTCAATAACTGTGCACATTATAACTTACTTGAGGTCAGAGGTCAGCCGAGGCCAAAGGGCTATAATTACACATGACATACTTTGTATGCAAGCATACAATATTATCTTTGCGCTTATTGGTCCTATTTAACTCAGTCTTAGAGTGAATGATTAAAATATAAACTAAATGCTGCAGAACTGTTATTAGCAAAAATAATGACCATGGCACCGTATCTTACCACACCTTAATATTATATATTATATATATAATACATTTATTATTATATAATTATAAACTACCACCACCCCTTAGACTGGAAATTCCGGAGCTAGAACTACTGCCTCCCGTTTGAGTTGTTACACTCCGACCACAACGTCACTCCGCGGCCGGCAGTTGGCATAGTAAATAAATATATGATTTCTATCTAACTGAACCACAACGACAAACATGCTGAACAGTTGAGGAGAATAGACACGATAATAACAATAAGGTAAGGCAACCAACTGGGTAACTCATTTGGTTGAAACAGCACTGCTCATTGGGAAGACTAGTAGAGGCCTTGAAAAGCTGTGTCATGTTCCAATACACTCGAGTGTGAAACACAATGACCGAGGCCATTTAGAATTCCATTTAACTTGGAGGAATTTTTCAAATGACGGATAGTCATTCCTAGTGCCCAGTGTTTTGGAGTCTGCTTTTTGCCCTTGCTATGAAGATAAATGATGTCTTGTGCAATGGACAGAATTTTCCTTTCATGCTGAGGTGACAGACTGACTCTTTCTTCTGTAACATCTTCAGAGAGGCCTGTCATCCATGCCAGGAAATTGTAAACTGGCACAGGAACTACCAGCTTTGTATTTTCTAGACCTAAATCACTAGCAGTTGGGGGCCACCAATTTGGAAATGTAGAGCATGAAACTGTGTTCTTTAAAATGTTAACAGCATGGTAAAAATATCTCTGCTCATCAAGAGTAGATCTATAACTCCTGTTTGTGTCACATTCACTTTCATCTGAACTGCTATTTGTCTCATTTTCACTATCATCTGGAACCAGAATCTGGAGATGCCGATATTTTCCACTGTCACAGAAGACAAGTTCCGATGCATTACTTCGGCTGGGTTTTACAAACCTGACCTGAGGATAGGCTTTCTTTATCTTTCTCTTAAAATTATGATTCCTATATCCTCCAGCATCAACGCCTTCAACCCGCTTTACTGTTTGAATGAATAAGTCTGTCAGTGACTTCATTCTCAGAACCTCACCTCCATTAAGTATTCTTTCCTTCAACGTTTTCTTTGCGAAGACTCGAAATGATGAATCAAACACATTATCCACGACAATCCCATCTCGATTGTCTTGGATTGCATCCAGGATTTTTGTGTACCTTTTGTGGCAGGAAGGGTGATACCTGAGTTCAATGGCAACAAGATCCTTATCCTGTAGCTGTATCAATAAGGTTTCATGTCCCAATGCCTTAGCTGCATTCTACCAGTTTTGACTGACCAGATTCACAAAAGCTGAATTTTTCTTTTAGGCGCTTTCGTGAATACCTCTCTACAATATATTTCTCTTTTCTGCATAGGATGCATACTTCAGGAAGAACATTGAAGCATTTCCCTGCAGGAGTTTCAGTTGAAGAAGGCGGTTGTGATTGGGTCTCTGAGCGAAGAAATCTCTTCCTGGGTGGTGATGACCGATGTGTGGAGACATTCGTCGGCAATGGCAGCCTTTGATTTTTTCTTGTTTTGTTTACTCTTTATTCTTCTTACATTCGTGAAGTCCATATAACAATCTCTGTGATAACCCAGCTGGGCACATGATTGTGGGACAACACTATTACTAACACTCGAGTCAGTTTTGTTAACACAGATCTCTAGATCTAGATCAAGATCTAGATCATGCTTCTTAATGCAGGTGTGTAACGGAATGACAAGCTACAAGTTTGGTCCCATGGCCTAAAATATCGCCAGTCCCTACGGTCACGGCACGAGAGAAACTTTTCTCACTGTAGACCTTGTAGCTGTCGTTATGTCTTCACGGTTCATCAGTCATTGCATGTTGTACCCTATTGTGGCATGCTTCACCTTGGTACTGAATTTTCACTATAAGTTTCCAGTCTGTGCTCCAATACTAAACTGGGAATTAGGGCCGATGTCAGTAAGACTTAATAGTACTAGAAAATGCTGAATGAATACACCAGTCGACTGATCAAAATAAAGGAAAAAAATCAAAGAATGAGCTCAATTCACACAGATATAGTCATACGGTACGAATGTTCTCTGCTGCCGCAGCAAGCACAAATTGATGATCAATTGCTGTTTGTCTTGCCATATCTGTATCGCTGGTAGTTGAAACACCTCAGGGGATTCAGGATATATAGTGTAGTGAAATCGGAATCGGCAGCTAAGCCACTCTAGCAGTGAGTGCTCCGCCAACAGCTGACCAGTTCTCAGTCTCGACACTGATTTGGCCCCCGGCGATTCTTTTGAAAGTTTTAAAGATGACCAAAAAAATTATAATTTATTTAATATGCTTCTTCTCGTGATCTTGTCTGCTGATACACCAAGTAAGGTGACCATGCCTGCCTGTCGCTTATGTCCGGTAGAGATGTGATGTGATATCTGCACTGGCCGGAGGTTACACCCGGTTCCTTTCTTGCTCGAGTGGAGAGCTGGGGAAGGGTCAATATTTAAAAAAAATCTTATTTAAACCCCGAAGGCGCAAAAAAAAAAAAAAAAAGCCATCAGTTTGCCGACGTGCCGTTAAACCCAAAACTCAAACTCGATGAGATCTATTGGTTCATGTTCATTCCCTTGGCTCCGCACTCACCACCGAATCTAACAAAGGGGACACATAATGCTCAGATACCCAGAGCTGTTGAGTTAAGGCTACCCGAGAGATATACTTCCCTCAAGACCAACACGGACGGTGAATACTTGAACTCTCAGCAAAATTGGAGAGATGGAATTGTCCTTAGCAGACTCCGTCTGGGCCATACCAACCTCACCCATAGCTTCTTCCTGCGGGTTACGGGTGAAACATCTCCCCGAATAGATGTCGTATGGCTGTCAGCTAATTGTCAGCCACACTTTAACAGAATGTGTGGCTTTCTGTTCCCTTTACATTCTCCCATTCATCACCTATTCAATGTCTGAATATACAGACCTACTCGAACAGTTACCGTCCACGTATATTCTTATGTGTGACTTCAATGCCCAAAGCCCTTTCTGGGTGAGTGGGGGGGGGGGAAGCTCCTCGACCAGTCCCAGCAGTAAGATAGCCAAGAAGCTCCTCCCAGAGTCTCACGCACAATATTTTGCTCCTCAACAACAACCTACCTTCGCCAGTTTATAGGTACTTTAAGAAACATAGACTTTACATCAGTCCATCCATCGCTGTCTTTAAACTATGCGGGGTCCAAACTACACTGTAAACAATCTTCATGGCTCTGACCACGCCAAGATTTGTCTCACCTCTAACCAACCACAGTTAACAGCAGAACCGATCAAGTGGAACCTTGCTCGGGCTAACCAGACAAAATTCGGCCAAGGATGCACATAAACAAATACCCCAGCACGTTTAACAATGTCTAACAATTCCAGGGCCCGCTTCTGTAAATGGACGCGTTCTAAATCTCTCTCGCGACGCTTAGTCATGTGATCAAGTAAATAACATTGTAAACAATGGCGGGGCCGGCGTATGTTTCAATACATACTGGGCTGCTGTTGTCAAAAGATTTCACATTTACTAGAATATTAGAGTATACGACATTATTAAATTATGCGCATGGCACTGACAATAGTTATAATGCGACCATCATCAAGGGTAAGAAATTTTTTAAAATGAAAGAGAACTTTGTGACAAACATCGGCTTCAGTCTACCAGCAACCCGCCCCTTCCTCATCACAGCAAGAGGGAAGGCACAGATGAGAAAGTCGGTCAGCTATCAAAGTACCACGTGACATGCCGCATAAAACATGAAGGCGAGGTTAGAAAGATTATGTAAATCAATAGATCTAATCTAGTGCAATACTTAATGTATATATGAGCTCCTATCGGCTACTCGGCTACTCTAAGGCTAGATCTATGCCATGCGGGGCATAGGGCATGACATAGTATAAAATAGTCTGTTGAGGTTCTCGTTTTAGCCGCTGTGGCTAAATTTGTGTAAGTAGGTGGAAATGTAGAGGATGGCTGAAGAAGGTGGAGTGATTATAGTCTATATGCTAGATTTATCTATAGGTGTTTGGAATTGGAGCAAATACTTTTTAATAATTTGTAACCTGATCCCTGGCTTGGGTAGTTGGTTTTACACAGATTTAGACTAGATCTAGGGGTATGGGGCCATTAAGACACTTAGTTACAAATAATGTTGCTATTTTTAGAGATTGCAATGTTATCCACTGGTTACTGGCTGCTGTTTCTTAGAATTGCTGTTTTTGTGTAGCCTGTATGATGTGTGTGACAGTGTGTGTGTCTATCTCTTCATTGACTGTCATTTCGAGAACTGTGTAGTAATTTCTCATAACAGTATTTTTTTTTTAGGTAGAGACTTGTTCATGTGAGTGTCCTGGAGGCCTGGGGACTCCAGGTATGCATTCATTCAATCAGCCGGTGAAAGTCAGTTTTGTGTTTTGTCACATTTTACAATGGTACTGTCCAGTACTTGTAAAGCAAGCTCAGCTAGTAATCAGCCCATTATTAAACTTTTCTAGTGATGTGCACTTACTACATTGAATTTTTCTTTTAATTTTGTGAAATGACTTTATTGTGAAGTATATTTTGGTAAAAAGCTGGTAGAATATGTATTGAAATATATTTAAATTTAAGTCATATTGTTGTTGTGGATTGATCTTTTTCATTATTATTATTGTATTAACACACGCTTTGTAATAAAGCACGTTCACATGACTGTTGTGCATTGGAATATTATAGATCTAGTGAAAAAGCTGTGGAGTGTGTAAGGAACTTATCATAATTTGTGGATTGTTCTTTGTTTAAATCATACATATGTGTGTAAAGCATATTCAGAATTTACTGGACAGTTACTTTGTTTGCTGTGTGCACTTCCTAGACATTGTAATTCTTGCGTTTATTTTTGACAGCCGAAAGGAGCTTTACGCTGCCACATCGGAGAAGCTGCAGACATGGCATTAGCCTCTTCCCTTTAAATTTCCCCCTAAAAAGCTGACGGCAGAGCAGCCAATGAACAGAGATGCTGCAGACAAAACAATGGACATCAGCAGTCTGGCAGCATTACCAAACAGCTCCAGTATGGAATGTGATAAACACTGGCTCAGCTATCCTTGCCTGTGACACTGCTTATTATGAAAAAAAAACAACTCTATCTTTGCCTGCTTTTGTGACCTCTGGATTATCATCCTCTTTTGCCGAGTCTGTTACAGCAAATTATGACTCTTTATATATCACCAACAAAAATTTATAATTCATTATTAAATTATTACTAAGATATTCAATACTTTAGAATACAAGTTGTAAGTTGTGAACTGTTGTGAGTTGTGAACTGCGCCTAACAGGATGTGTTACAATTTGCTCTTAGATAGAGATAGAGAGGGGTAGAAAGAGTGAGTGAGAGAGAGAGAGAGAGAGAGAGAGAGAGAGAGAGAGAGAGAGAGAGAGAGAGAGAGAGAGAGAGAGAGAGAGAGAGAGAGAGATGGTGAGAGAAAGAAAGAGCGAGTGAGAGAGCTTCTGTAAAGCGCATAGAGCATTTTCTAATGGCAATGGATATGCGCTATATAAATGCCATCCATTATTATTATTATTATTATTAATGTTTTATTTTAATTATGTCAGAAAATCTGTTTCAGACTTTTGTGATACTGAATTTCAGAGAATGTCACAGGCATGTCCTTTGTGGCATGAAGGGAGGAAGAAAACAACTGCATCACAACTTAACTCCATTCTTCATACCACAGATGAGAGTAGGACCTAAGTCATATTCCACCTGTCAAACTGGGCAAAAGACTTGAACCAACTGTGAAAAATGTATTGAGGGAAAATTTTTGTCATCATATTTTCAGAAATACAGGTTTAATTGTTCACCCCTTGTTTCCTTTCCTTGCAGCTTCCCCAGATGGTTTGTTACTCAGTGCACAGGATCCTATGTTAGTTGAAATTAAAGTCCTTTTTAATCCCAAGAAACTAAGTCTGCAGCAGTTGGCCGAGCAAAGGAAGAATTTTTGTCTGGAGTTTTGCCAGATGAGTTGCTACCAGCTCAAATCTGCACACTAGTATTGCCATCAGATTCAGTGTCAACTGTTTTGCTCAAACTTGTCTAAATGTCTCTTTATTGTATCTTATGACTCCACGAAACCAGTTTTTATGCAGGTTATTAAAGCCGATGAACAGTTTTTTTTTTTTTTGAGAAACTTGAGAAGCTTCTACAATTTTACTTTAACAATGGCACACATGTACATTTTCAATAGGAGAAAAAGCTAGCTTTATGGTACAAACTGGGTAAACTGGCGGCTTTTCATACTATAAATCAACCTCTAAATAATGTCTAGATCTAGATCTAATTATATTTCATCCCTCCAGACCCACTCTCACACATTGCTGTGGGTCAACACATGTGTGGTATAAATCTAGATCTAGATTTAATTATCATTACATATCTCATCACTCAAGACTCACACACTCATATATCTGTGTGGTATAAATCTAGATCTAGATTTAATTATCATTACGTATCTCATCACTCAAGACTCACACACTCATATATCTGTGTGGTATAAATCTAGATCTAGATTTAATTATCATTACATATCTCACCACTCAAGACTCAAACACTCATATATCTGTGTGGTATAAATCTAGATCTAGATTTAATTACCATTACATATCTCATCACTCAAGGCTCACACACTCATATATCTGTGTGGTATAAATCTAGATCTAGATTTAATTATCATTACATATCTCATCACTCAAGACTCACACACTCATATATCTGTGTGGTATAAATATAGATCTAGATTTAATTATCATATATCTCATCACTCAAGGCTCATACACTTATATCTATCTATCTATGTGATATAAATCTAGATCTAGATTAATTATCATATATCTCATCACTCAAGGCTCACACTCTCATATCTGTGTGGTATAGATCTAGATTTACTTATCCTTACATAATTATCTCGTCACCCAACGCTCACCCTCTCACACCGGTGTGGTGCAGGTTAGATATAATTATCAGTTCATATTATCTCATCACTCAATGTTTACCCTCTCATATATCTGTGTAATGCTGGCTAGATCTAAGCATTATTTTATCCCTCATCGCTCACGACTCAATCTCTCATATTGCTGCAGGTCAACAGCTCTGTGATAGAAGATTAGATTTAATGGTTATTTTATATCTCATTATTCATATCTGTGTGATACAGATAATATATAAATTTAATTATGTTGTATCTCATAACTCAAGGCTCACTCTCTGCTTTCTCATACTTCTGCAGTTCAACATCTGTGGGATTAGATCTAGGTCTAACTGTGATTTCATACCTTATCACTCAAGACTCACTCCCTCATACTACCTCATTCTGGCTATGTCTCTGATGAATTTTAATCAGTGTCTTGCCGGTGCACCATCTTCAGTTCATCTGTAGGCTACACTGTGCATCTAGATCTGCTTAAAGGCAAGTCGACAGAAAAGCTTTTAATTATAACTGAGACTTCATTAAGTCGGTCTCTTTATTGTGCAGTAAAAATCCTATATCAGATGCTAAAACTAGTTCAAGCGCATTTTCGTCAGTTACACTTTCAGTCTGTCTAGAAATGTCATGGTCAACCCCTGGTAGGATCGAGTACCTAGTCTTCTCGGATAAGGACGAAAAAGTTCGGAGGGCCCGTGTGCACGTTGCGCACGTTAAAGATACCTTGGCAGTTGGAAATCGAAAAGGGCAGGCCGGACAGGCCGCTGCCCGGGCAAACTTAAATAAAAATTCATCCCTAGATTCATTCCCACCCCCACCCCCCCCCACAAAGCCCCCCCCCCCCCAAAAAAAAAACGCCAACCTGCGCTGCACTGTGGCGACGACGTGCCGGCTCCAGTTGTAACTGGCCTGCAATGGCACAAAGGAACATTTCTCAAGTGGGATTAAAGTAGTACACAAAATAAAAAAAACCAAACATAATAATTAATACGTTTGAAAATCACATCCCATATTTAGCCATGCAATTCTAAGAGTTGGAAATGTTGCAGTTTTGTTTTATCGAAGTCACCCCATTTATCTCGTTGTTGACTCATATTTTCCTATTGGAAACAAGTAGATTTACCAAATGAAAAAAAAAAACCCCAACAGTGCTCGAATTTCAATTTCCTTTTGTTTTTACACAGAATGCTCTTTTTCTGCAATGCTGTCTTTTCTTGCAAGTTTCCTATACAATATAATTAGTACACCATAATTATTCTGTGCTAGTCAGTTTTACGTAAGTTGGGTAGAGATTCTCTATTATTTATAATGAAAAGTGTTGGAGTAGGGGGAGGGGGAGGGACAGATAAAGGCGCTGGGGCTTAGGCAGCCTATGAGGGTTTACCGCAAGACTAAAGAGGCTGACTGATACAGCATAATATAACCACTTCCAAATAGTAGTTTTTATTTTATTTTATTTATTTGAGCAGGTTTTCTTAGTTCAAAACTTTTGGATAAGGAGTCCGTTTGCGGATATTAGACTATTAATAACTGCTATATTAATGTATCGAATAATTTTGTTCAGATACAAGAAAAAACAAATGCCGACATGCAGTCAGTAGATTAAATAAAAAATTTGCAGATAAAGAAAGGATATGATGACTACAAAAAAGGGATAGACTTTATTGCCTTTAAAGTAGTGCCGCATGTCATGCGTATTTCCATGTTTTTGTCCAAAATTGTAAACAAAATGAGATATAAACTGTAGTTCTCTGTAGTTGTGTCATATTTTCTTGATTACGACGTCTATGATAGTAATTAGTGCCATTTGTTTTCTTGAGTATATCTCATGCTTGAAAAAGAAAATGGGAGATAAACTTTGCTGTCTAATGTGTCTTTTCTTTTTCTTGGTTATTTCCCATGAATCTGTACTTTGCTCAGAGATATCTCTGATTTGGCTGGACTGGCGAGGGGTCATCAAGAGGATAATGAATCCCCACGTGCCTGGTCAGTCCCTTCAACGGCCAAGATAACATGAAGAGAAGCGAAGAATGGAATTTCCTGTCAGCCTTTTTTTTCTCGCCTAAAATCAAACTGGGTTGGGTGGTGAGAATTAATGGATCATGTCAAAGACTGAATTTTGTCTGCAATGGAATTGACAATATAAATTTTCTTTAAAATTTGAGACTTTCATAATTTTGATCACTTGGTCACGAAGTTTTAGCCACAAGGCAGTACAGGAAGCATCTCTACACATTTTTCAGAAGATTAGACGTGTAAATCCTCTCTGGTCTGCTGTCTCTGAGGCCTTCATGTAATGTTTGCATCAATGTTCTCATTAGTTCACTTTAATTTCTAAATTGATGAATAATAAAAAATATATGTTATATTTTGCAGTTCTTGGACCTACGGCGTCCCCTTAATCCCAATTCAATCCCTCCACCCCTCCCCCCCCAATAATTAAAAAAACAAAGGAAAAACATGAAAATAACAGTTTTTACTTCAAGCCACTATCAAGTCTCACATCCATCCACCCATCCATCCATCCATCCATCTATCTATCCATCTATCTGTCTATCTGTCTGTATGTCTGTCTGCCTGTCTTTCTGGTCTGTCTGTCTGGTCAGCTATGCAGTGTCGGTGTTTGTGAGAAGCAAACTCGATCCTTTTTTCTTTACAAAAAGATAAACATGGGGAAAAAGGCCACTAGAGGTAGAAGAAGCGCACTTCCAATGTGTTCTGGTGTTATATCCGGAAACCTTTGTAATCTCCTTGTTAGAAAATGACTTGACCCTCGATACAGTGCTGGAAATCGAGCAATTCTTCTTGCAAACGCCTAGGCGACAACGTGCTTCGTAACAATTAGGGTTCATAATCCACTCAGGGACACACTGATCTCGAATGTCTTGAAATCGCCTGTGCATGACTTTGCCAAGTTGAAGGAAGTGAACGATTCGACCCTGTTTTCCATCAATCCAGCTCCACGGAAAAAGACGACAGGACGTACTTTGTCTTAAAGATTGTCGTGTTAAAATTCACTCACTTCATTAAAGCTGGGAAACATTTCTAACAGGCAGCTTCTGTATTCTCTCTCCAGGCTGACATCCTGAAATTCCTATCCGACAGTTTACTTTCATAACTTTCTCGTGCAGATAATGAAAAAAAAAAGCTCTAGATCTGTAACAGCTGGCGCTTCATTGTCGGGGGAAAAGTGTCTTTTTATTCAAATTTCATGTTGAAAAGTCGAAAGACATTACTGAAAATGCTGAAGTCACTAAATTAAACTAAGACACTCTAGAGAAATGGACTGAGTTCTACTGAGGACAAGCTACTGGAAATTAAGTCTAAATTTACAAAAATGAGGCATGATTATAAAATAGTATTAACTTACCTTGGGTTGTGATGTTTATCAACACAGGCATAAATTAGTGGGATGTCTTTCATTATTCCTTCAGCGAGCCTTTCTCGAAAATCAAACTCGACCCACCAGTCCATGTCCAACAGTTTAGTGCGACTTCCACTGCTTAGATCTTTCTCTATGGGATCAGGTCTTTTCATTTTTCCAGTTCAAATGTGTAGGGATTTATCATTTTATCACCTAGAGTCTCAGACTCGCTTAGATCTGTGTCCGGCTCTTTACGTGGCTGGGTTCGGAGTATATGACGTAGTGCACTAATGATCAAGTCGAAGCACAAGTCACCCCGAAAATCCAGTGGCACTTGGAAGATTTTTTTTTTTTGTTGGTTTATTGACAAAATAGACACACAAAATTAATGTTTATGTACAAGATAGCAGTCTCGATGTGAGAAAGATGTGACAGAGTGTGTTTAGAGCGAATGAAATCAGCGAACATAATAATATACATTTTTCCTTAATATGCCCGTTGTGTAAAAGTGTTCATGTTGATTTGATTATACCTGACACTAATGTTATTGTCATGGCATTGGAGTCTTTATACAAACGTATCATGTCAAATCAAGTCGTTACCTTTAGGAAAAGCCTTTGTAAAAATGTCCAGGTCTCCTTGCTTCTAAATAAAAAAATTACAGATATATATTGACATGCTCCTATGATACCATTCCACATTATTACAGATACAGGAACGTTTAGGGCAATTTTACTCTAATCCTGATGGCAAATTAGTTTATTGTGGAAAACATGACTGTCTACGAAACCTTAACTGCACTAAATGACATCCTATTAGTTCAGCATGATAATTATTCATGTTTTATTTCAGAAATGAAGAACATGTGTGGCGAAGTGTTTTATTTGCCCTAACTAGTGACTCTGTTGTTGTGTGATTTGCTGTATCATACAAAGCCACCACCTCAGGCTTTATTCAAAATCTGACTTTGTGCCATCGGACATTAAATTTTGTCAACCAATCTCGTAGGCAATGCCACCCATGTGTTAAACTCTCGTGGCACACTTACATAATCTACATGATTTTATCCCATACAATTATGGTTGTAAAAAGGAAGAAAAATTTACTTTCCAGAAAAATGCCTGGAAAAAAAGGCTTTATTCTTTGACAACGACAACAATACACTTTTTGTAGTTAAATGTTACTGGCCAGTCACAGGGCCGAATTTTCATCTCCGTGTAATCGATCCCTGTAAGCCCATTAATGTAGGTGTCCTTATCAGTCTTCCATCTAGTTCCAAACTCTGTTTTCCAAATGCCGTTCAGGTAACCTGTCACGCACTTTTTGTGCCACCATCCCCCTGGATATTCAACAGCACAGTTATAGGGTGCCGCATCATTGTCACGATCCTGACGAAGAAAGGACCAGAAAAAAGTCACCGCCTGTTCGTATAATTGCAACCTTTAAGGACTGGCATAGTTAATAATTTACTATTTTTATAGATGGTCCTATAATTCTGTTCTCCATCAGCGTGTACAGTAATCATTCGTTCTACACACAGACGAGCAGGCAGAAGGAAAAAAAATATGGTGGTATATCTTCTAAAGACCGAATGCTCGCCCTTAGCGACACAGTAGGCCAATGGTATCCCAATTAAACGCAACTCTGAAAGTGTCACCTTTTTCTGTCGTCTCCACGGAATAAAAAAAAAACATGTACGTGAATTCATTGTACAAATTTTTTTTTTCCCTAAACTTTAGTTTAAATCAAGCAACGTGCAAAAGCTGAGGAGGAAAGATTGGTCCTATAGATCAGCATCTTGTGATATTTGACAGAAAAGGAACAAAATCAATGATGAGTTAGTTACCCACACACTCATTAAACCACAATGGCCACATTTAAGAATTCAGAAAGAAAGTGCACGTGCTCAATATCAGAAGTGCAGTAAGTTGTAGACTTTACCTTGATCATGTAGGAATCCTTTATGAACTTCGTTGTATCTGAGTTGATGAGTGGATGCAGCAATTGATAAATGAAGACAAATATGAGACATCTAGACATAAAGTAATGGAAAAAAAATAACATGAAAAATATACCAGACCAGGAAGACAAGAAAATTTGGAGTGAGAAGATAAGATTACTTACAATAATTAATTATTGAACTACCTTAGTTGTGAATGCCTGCCCAGGCTCATAGGCCATACTGTCATAAGTGTTGCCGTCAATAAATTGACCAATCCAAAGTCTGTAGTTGTCGTTCGCGCCATTAATTTTGAAATATGAGTATAGAGCGAAATAGTCCCTCTCTTTCTGACGCACTTCCACTCTCAGCTGATAGCATCGCTGTTCAGGATAAACATAGAAAAAGAACAACAATCAAATGTGTGCATATTTTTACTCCCACTGCTTCAGTATAGTTAAATAAATAAACAGATAAATAAATAAATTTATTAAAGACTTGGTTGAATATAAATAATACTGCTCTTTACAATTGAAAGGTCGGCATGTAATTAACTCACTGGCTACTTTGGGCCCAACGTAAACAATCGGGAAACAATAATTGAAAAGTTTACTTCATGTATTAAAGAAAAACTTGGCTACAGAATCGACTGTCAGAATTAAATTGAACACTGAAATTTTCGGCTCAGAAGCAGAGAACCCATCTTAGATAGAGTCTGGTGTATGGAAACCACCTCAGAGTCAACAGTATTCGACGCAGGTGATACGATGTCAACACCTATTTGATCGTAAGGCCTACGATTACTGTTTAGGCTACGAGTTTCCTTGTTATAAGTGAAGGTCATAACATCACGGAATCTAGAGTTGTCAACAAAGATTAAGAAGGCTCAATTGCTCGCAGCTGACCCTTAAGTGTAACGGCCGTGACTGTTTTTTAGCTTAACGAAGGGAGGACAACAAATTAAATTTTGTGCGGCTGTCAGGAAGTAGGCCATTGCCGTCTTCACCCAGCAACACTGCCTGTCCTATAGTAGCGGTCTCTGAAATTCTGAATGAGTGAACAGGCGACTGTTAATAGGCGATCGACTTCTCGCAACCTTACACTCGCCAGTAGCCACACAATCGCCCTCCCTCGGTCAGCATCATTATTTTAGTAGTCCTCTTGTGGCCGAGTTCGTGAAAAGCGACCAAGGCAAAGTTCTCACACGAATATGGTGAAAACAGACACATGCCTACTTCACTATTTGACACTGCTACTTCACTATTTGACACTGCTGAGCAGCTTTTCATCTGAATGCTCCAGCTCAGTTTGGTCGTTACCTTTGGTCACAGATCCTGGGACAGCTAAATAGTAGGCCCAATGGCCAAAACAATAGCCCACACATGGCGGGTGATTGGACACCGATAGGCGATGCAATCGCAGTAATATTAGGTTCAAAGGGCTAAAACTGGGTACCATCTATCCGTTTTGATATCCTCCGTTCCTTAGAATATATTTTGTTCATCCATTCCCCTACATGTGCGCTGATTTCTTCATTAGATTTACTCGTCCAATTGAATCAACTGAGTAACTTTCGGTTCGTTATCGATCGATCCAGTTCTAATTTCTTCCCACATCACACAATAAAAATCTGATGGTGCATGGGAATACCATTCACTTTCCTTTCATTCGATCGACACAATGAAGGCCGGTTTTTTTTAAATCTACTAAAATAATATTCACAATTCACACTCAGGTAGAGGCCTAGGTTTAGCCCATACACAGTGTTACTACAAGGCTCGTTTCGTCGCTGCCACACTTCCAGCGTGCAGCAGAGGACGGGCGCAGTGGAATAGTTTCATTTTCATTCGTTCATTCTTTCGTTCTTTCCCCCCCTCCCCTCCCCCCTGCGTTCACTCTATCGCTGCACACCCATAGTCATGTACCCCGCCCCTTTCAAACCTCCTTAATTCGCTGAATCAGATCGTTACCGTGCAACCTCCAAGACTTAGTATTGTTGATTTTAGTACTATTATTAATACTTTCATTTTTAAATTGCATCTAATTTTTCATTTGAAATTTCATATTTTATTTAAATAATGTTAACATGGTTTGCAATTGTTTGGGCCGATAATTTGACTTTGTTCCTAATTTAGAATTTTTTATTTTTTTAATGATAACGCTTTGAAGTCGAGATCAAGTGAATGGACACCGACAGATGATTGGTTGCAGTCATTTTTGACGTACGAAATGCTAGAATTGGGTATCACCTAATCCTTTTCATTCCCTCGTTCCTGACACCATTTTCTTTTCACTCCATTCCCATACAGATGTGCCGATTTCTTCATTAGATCTACTAGTCCGCTCGGATCAACCGAGCGCCTTTCAGTTTGTTATCGGTCCGTCCATTTTGTTTTCTTCCCACACAACAACACTATACTTTTATTGTTTCATTATCCATGTACACACGAACACGCCCTATTTTACATCTCAACCGTTAAATGTTTTTATTACTAACTGTCATGTAAATTAGGATAATCCAATTGTATCTTTCATTTTAAGAAACAATAAATTACTCAGAAAGAGTACAGACTGTATTACGAAGATGAGATAAGGCTCGGAAAGTGTATGCCATTACAATTCATCGATTGGTTAGAGGTGTGGGGGTGAAGAAACGAGCCTTGAGTAATCATGAATAACACTGTGTGTTGGCTTTTATTATGCACCCCATCAGGAAAATCTAAATATGTTTTAAATGTCTTGCTCGAAACGGAAAATACAATGTTGTCATTTGTAAATCAGCAGACACCCCGTAAGATTCCCCCCCCCCCCCTATCCCAAATTTTTGTTTGTCTTTTGAGATATTTTCTTCTTTGTTTCCTTTTGTTTGTATTTTATATACTTCTTTAATCCCATTTGGGAAATTTACCTTCATTTCATTGCAGGCGAGTTATAACTGGAGCAGTCACGTCATCGCACGGTGCAGCGCCGGTCGGGTTTTTTTTTCGGGGGGGTGGGGGGGGGGGGTGGGGGGGTTGAGAGGGAGGAGGAGGTGGAATGGTAGGGTTAATGTTATTTTTTTTAAAAATTTTGCTCGGGAATCAGCCTTTTCGGCCTGCTCTTCTCGATTTCCAACTGCCAAGGTTTCTTTAACTTGCACAACATGCAGATGGGCCCTCCGAGTGTTTCGTCCTTATACAAGAAGACTAGGTGTTCGATCCTACCTACCATGGGATCTGGGACAAGAAAAATGTGAGAAACATCCCAAAATTCCAACATGTCTGCACAGACCAGGATTCGAAACGGTACCTTCGGCATTAGAGACGAGCACTTTGACTCCAGACTAATTACTGGTATGCAGTTCCGTTGTCCTCAGAATTTCAGTTCTTTTTTTTTTTCCTTGTTATAAAATTGCACACGAAACTCGTCTAACTCGTTAGGTCAAAGAATCAAACATTCAGTCACTCACAACATTTACATGTGCTGAAACGTAGGTGTGTGGTAGTACTAGGCCTATTAGGTAGTCAAGCTTTGACTTTGCATTAATCATTTCGTCGGTTGGCTGTTGGAACCTCGTAAAGTCCAAAATCAAAATTTTACAGGAGAAGGAAAAAACTGATTATCTTTAATAGTTTTCATTATTGGGAGCTGTAACTTGGCATCTAGCCTATGTTCTTGACCAGTAGTTGTGCCGTGTATTGCATTTTGATGACAACCCTACTGTAATTACGTAACCAGAGTTAAGCAGGTTATAACACGCCGAAGTCGGCTGTTGGAACCTGCCTAAAGCTTTAACGAGGTTCAAGCGCACACATCGCGCCGCTTGGCTGATCGTATAACCTGGCTACCTTTCTTTGGGCGTACTAAAAATATGTTTAAAAGTGTCTCGGAGGCATTTATTGTTGTCTTTGCCGTTTTAGTTCTGTTTTAAATTTATCCCTCGAAACTTAATATTTCACTTCGTTTATTTCCTATGTATCACACCATCACCGAGCGAATGAATGTAATATAAATGTATGATTTACTGTCTAGCCTAAACCAAACTATTTATTCACACTTGACTCTTTAGTAACACAAAGTATTACATGTCATTTGTTTACAAAAGACATTAAATACATCATTAAATCTCTCTTTCTACTATTTCTACAATTTATCTCTCCCCCTCTCTCTCTCTCTTTCTCTCTCTCTCCATGTCCCCATCCCTTCTCTCTCTATCTGCCCGTATCTCCCTCTGTCTATCTTTGTCTATGTTATGTCCTTGCTCACTGCCCCCTCCCCAGCCGCACCCACCTACCCCTGCCGCTCTCTTTCTCTCTTTGAGAGAGTTGCACTCCACTTCTTTGAGAGAGGGCTGCATTTTGGTTCATAGAGAGAGAGAGAGAGGGAGAGAGAGAGAGAGGGTGAGTTGAGGTTCTTCGAGAGATGCAATTTGAAAGAGGTGCACTCACGTTTTTAGAGAGAGAGAGCTGCATTTTGGTTCTTTGAGAGAAATGCAACTTGAAAGAGGTGCACTCCAGTTCTTTGAGAGGAGGCTGCATTTTGGTTCTTTGAGAGAAATGCAATTTGAAAGAGATGGACTCCAGTCCTTTAAGAGACAGCTGCATTTTGGCTCTTTGGGAGAGATCCAACTTGAAAGAGGTGCACTCCAGCTCTTTGAGAGAGAGCTGCATTTTGGTTCTTTGAGAGAGATGCAACTTGAAAGAGGTGCACTCCAGCTCTTTGAGAGAGAGCTGCATTTTGGTTCTTTGAGAGAGATGACAATTGAAAGAGATGCACTCCAGTCCTTTGAGAGAGAACTGCATTTTGGTTCTTTGAGAGAGATGCAACTTGAAAGAAGTGCACTCCAACTCTTTGAAAGGGAGCTGCATTTTGGTTCTTTGAGAGAGATGCAACTTGAAAGAAGTGCACTCCAGTCCTTTGAGAGAGACCTGCATTTTGGTTCTTTGAAAGAGATGAAACTTGAAAGAGATGCACTCCAGTCCTTTGAGAGAGAGCTGCATTTTGGTTCTTTGGGAGAGATGCAACTTGAAAGAGGTGCACTCCAGCTCTTTGAGAGACAGCTGCATTTTGGTTCTTTGAGAGAGATGCAACTTGAAAGAGGTGCACTCCAGCTCTTTGAGAGAGAGCTGCATTTTGGTTCTTTGAGAGAGATGCAACTTGAAAGAGGTGCACTCCAGCTCTTTGAGAGAGAGCTGCATTTTGGTTCTTTGAGAGAGATGACAATTGAAAGAGATGCACTCCAGTCCTTTGAGAGAGAACTGCATTTTGGTTCTTTGAGAGAGATGCAACTTGAAAGAAGTGCACTCCAACTCTTTGAAAGGGAGCTGCATTTTGGTTCTTTGAGAGAGATGCAACTTGAAAGAAGTGCACTCCAGTCCTTTGAGAGAGACCTGCATTTTGGTTCTTTGAAAGAGATGAAACTTGAAAGAGATGCACTCCAGTCCTTTGAGAGAGAGCTGCATTTTGGTTCTTTGGGAGAGATGCAACTTGAAAGAGGTGCACTCCAGCTCTTTGAGAGACAGCTGCATTTTGGTTCTTTGGGAGAGCTCCAACTTGAAAGAGGTGCACTCCAGTCCTTTGAGAGACAGCTGCATTTTGGTTCTTTGGGAGAGCTCCAACTTGAAAGAGGTGCACTCCAGTCCTTTGAGAGACAGCTGCATTTTGGTTCTTTGGGAGAGATCCAACTTGAAAGAGGTGCACTCCAGTCCTTTGAGAGACAGCTGCATTTTGGTTCTTTGGGAGAGATCCAACTTGAAAGAGGTGCACTCTGGTTCTTGTATAAATCTGCATTCTGGGGCTGTGAGAGAAACTGCACTCAGGGATTTTGAGAGACAACTGCACACTGGATCTTTGAGTTAGACGTTCACTCTGGTTATTTGACAGAGAGAGAGAGAGAGAGAGAGAGAGAGAGAGAGAGAGAGAGAGAGAGAGAGAGAGAGAGAGAGAGAGAGAGAGAGAGAGAGAGAGAGAGAGAGAGAGAGAGAGCGAGAGAGAGAGAGAGAGAGAGAGAAAGAGAGAAAGAAGGGGGGGAGGGGTGTGAGCGCTGCACTTTGGTTCTCTATTAAGGGAGATGCAATCTGGTCTTTGAGAGAGCTGCCCCCTGAAAGAGCTGCATCTTGCACTTTGAGAATGTGGCGCTCTGGTTCTGAGAGAGAGAGAGAGAGAGAGAGAGAGAGAGAGAGGGAGGGGGGGGGGGGGAGAGAGCAAGAGATTTGTACGTTTGCTCCTTGAGCTGGCTGCATTTCAGTTCCTTGGGTAATTTTCATTTTTGTTCTTTGAGAGTTACTTGTTTGTTCTTTGAGAGAGTTCCACATAGGGTCTTTGAGAGCTGTGCACTTGGTTCTGTGAGAGAGTTCCAGCATAGTTCTTTGAGAGAGGGTTGCAGTTTAGTGCACTAAGAGAACTGCTCTGTGTTTTTCATTGAGAGATCTACTTTCACACCAGTAAGGTTTGTGTGCAACGTCAGTTAAAGGCTCCTGCGATCGGCATCTTCCTCTAACAGGTTTGGACAGTGCTTATTGCACCATGCATTGTCCTCTGCTTAGACTAAACGTTGAAAATAACAAACTGGAAATGCACAGTGACTTATGTGTTACATACTGGAAAGCACTGGATTCAAGAATTCAGATAGTGGGGCGCTTTACTTTGTCTGGTCACTGATTGATATGAGACTGACAGTATTTATAGCTATTAAAGTGTGGGTGGGGCGAAGATTCGCATGATTAATTACAGATTGATCAATTAACTCAAAATATTTACCAAAATAATATTTACCATTTCCTTATTTGATCACATTTGATCCGCCCATATTCGGCGGTCTTGTCTGATTTTCTTCAAAGACGGTGTCCATTCCATTGAGCGGCAACTTCAAAGGCTGTAAACTCGCCGCCGCCCTTCCTTGATCTATTCATTCAAGTTTACCCTACCGTCGGTGATTACATTAATGACAATAGATCTCTGACTTCGGACGCAAAATATACGGCGGTTGATATCTAGGCTATTTCAAAGTGACCACTTTTTATTCGTCCCCAGACTCAATGATTTTACTGGCACATAACTATAATTATACAAAGTAATTAAAAAAAAAAAGCCATTTCGAACTTAGTAAAAACCTAATTACTCTGTGTGCCTGTGTGTGTGCATGCGTGTGTGAATTTTGTACACAATAACCTATTCCCTGTATCTCCAAACCCTTTAAAATAATTATGAGTTACAGGGGATGGTACATGACTGCCCTTCTTCAGTCTCGTTATTTGTAAACATGATACAATCATGCACTACTACGAAATAATGATTTTTACATCGACGCTACATTTGTCGACATTTCACTTTTTTCTTCATTTTCAAGCGACAACAATTGGTACATGTAATTACATGCTATTAAACGTTTACTAAACGTTTAGTATTAAACGCTACTAAATTAAACGTTTAGTGAGGTTCAAACGCCAACAATTGGCAAACGATTTTAGCCAGGTTCAAGCGCCGATATTCCGCCAGCTTTACGTTAACGAGGTTATAACACGGAATTACAACATCGCTTTTCTCCACTACTAAGCAGAATTTTTTCGTTTTTTCAAGTGCATCCGATGCGTCTCGTGCTATAGATTCCACTTTAAAAAAAAAGTGAATTTGCCCAAAAATGGACTTAACGAGGTTCCAACAGCCAACCGACGATTTGAAGAACGAATATTTTATTGGAAGTACTTCCTGGGCCGCGGCAATGGCCTTAAAAAGGTCAAAAGGTCGTAAGAACGAAAGACTGAAAACAAAAAAGACAACGCCCCCCCCACCCCCACCAAAACTAAAACTAAATCTACGCACATTTAAGAAATAAAAAAATGCTTTTGTCTCTTTGCTTACAAAAAAAAAGAAAAAAAAAATGAAACACAAGCAACAGGTAAAAATGGCGAGACTGGGAAAATGTCCAGTAAATAATAATGATCTTATAATAAGTTTATCCCCAGCTACCACACTTGCATGAGTAAATAAATAAATACATGAAGAAAAAAAAAAAGAAAAGAAAAGAAAACTCAGATATTTATGATTAACTACAGGCGCATACAATTTCTCTGTAAAGTTGCTGCGTTTTGAAGTGGGGCCTTTTCTACAGTAAGGATATTGTTGGTTGGGAGTTTTTGTTTCTTTGAAATTTGTTTGATTCACGCTTTTTAAGACGAACTTTCACATTTCCATTCATTATTAACCTTTACCGGAACGAAGTAATAAATTATGCTTTTAACGCCTGGTTTCTCTTGAACGATAATTACATGTCGGCCTTTATCACTACTATTATACATGTATAAATTATGTCAGAATAACCAGCTAAAAGTAACAGCTGCAACTACTGTCATTTATTTACAAGCGATTATTTATTTGTTTTTTATTTGTTTGTTTATGTAGGTTACACTTGATTCCCACTTTCAGAAAATATCACCAACATAGATAATTACCGATACTGCGGGGTCTATGACTAATAAACTATATTTTTTCCAGTTCATTTTGTCCTCGTGTGTATTGCCCTCTATAGTTTTTATACAATACTCCTTTCGATGACAAACACAATTTGATACATTGGGGTTGCTGTTGTTGTTTTTTTTCTAAAATAATTTGATCTAATCAATATCGTAAAGGGCTAACTCAAAATCGGGAGTAAACATTAATAGCAATGCCGATCCATAACGCTTAGAGTGAATGATGAGCCTATTCCAAGTCTATAGTACAATAGGGCCGACTTTTAATCCCCTCCTTAAATACGCAAAATACAGCATTGACATTTTCCTTGGGCATTCCTGACATCCAAAATTGTGAAAAATAATAGACCTAATAATAGACCTGTTCTGACCTAATAGGGAGGCAAAGTCAACTAAGACCTGGTCTTCCGTTTCAGTTTAGACACCAACCACTGCCTTAAGGAATAAAGAATGACCTGTGTTCTTACAAGGAAAACACATAATGGCTTTAGGACGGCTGGTTCCTATTTCTACCTTAGAGACCAGGACTGATGTATGAAATGAAATATTAGTTGGTAATGCTTTGCCATCAGTTGATTTATCTTTTTTTTTTTCTTTGCCACTGGCATCGGCCCGTATATAAAGAGATGGAAAACAACAGACTTTTTACCTTGTAAGTCAGCTCGTGCATCAACTTTAGGCCCATCCAGAATTCTCCATCCAAACTGCCAAATCCGTACTCGTATCGGTTCCAGTCCACATTGAAGTCCAATTCACCATCGAAGCGTCTCTGTGAGTAATATCACATACCCACATTTTACACGAAACATTTGTGGAGTTCATGTAATAAAGAAGTTAGTTACAGGGAAGGCATCTGATGTTTCTCCATTGACCTGCACGCGGGCTGTCATACCGTCGTGAAACTGGCGTATGGTGATGATGAACCGGTCTGGGCAACTAAACGGCCATTATCTTCCAGAGGCCCTCTCTACTGACGGTGTCAAAAACCTTGGTGAGATCAACAAAAGTTGTGCAGAGGTCTCTGTTCTGTTCTTGGCACTTCTCTTGGAGCTGAAATGATGATGTTCATTGTTCCTCTCCCAGCAAGCCGCACTAGCTCTGTGGGAGATGCCCACGACTGACAGTTAAGGAGGACGTGGGCATAGATTCTTTTTATTGACAGGAGTAATATCCCCCGATGATTATCGCAGGACTGGCGATTATCCTCCCTATTGCAAAGGCGCACAATAGAGGCATCTTTAAAGGCCTAGGTTATGACACCCTGTTTCTAAATGGATCGGAAGATGTCGACCAATTCCTGGGCTAAGACAGAACCCGTGTCTTGAATACCTCAGCAGGTATAACGTCAACCCCGGAAGTTTTTCCACTGGACAGATAACTGATGGCCTTCTTGGTCTGTTGGAGAGTGGGTGGCATGTCCATTTCCTGGTTAACTGGGACCTGTGGTAAGCGCTGAATAGCCTCGTCGTCCATGGAAGATGGCCATTTTAGAACAGTATCGAAGTGTTCAGCCCAACGTTTTGGGATCTTGGCCTTGTCCGTGATGAGTTTCGTCCCATCTGCATTGAGGAGGGAGAAGAACTGGAGGGCTGCGTTTTGAGTCCTTCCTGTCAGAATAGCCCTGGATTTCTTCAGCTTTCTCACTGAGCCACTCATCATGCATTTTGAGTACATTTTCTTGGACCTGCAGACTGAGAAGATGGTTTCTATCTTTGGGGGTTGATATCGCCAATTATATTTGTGGCGGCATCGCTGTTCAGCTAGAATTCGTGAGATATCTTAGTCGTTTGTGTCGAATCAGTCTTGATTTCCCCGCCAAGTCTGACCCAAGTGCATAAAGGCAGTTGAATAAACTACCTCTTTGAGTGTAGCCCAGACAATCCCCAAAGGGTAGCACCCCATCTGTGGTATCACCAGCTTTATGTGCAGCCCACTGGACAGTTCAGCCGCGATTTTGGTCTTCTTTAGGTTAAAGACGTCTATCTTTTTGAAGGTTTTCTTCCCTTGAGATCGTCTCTTGGGCATGGTCTGCAGTTTGACTTTGGACACGATCAACCCATGGCATGTCCAACCGTCTACACGGCACATGGTTGTCGTCAACTTGATATCTGGTCTGTTCTTTCTCCTTGTGAAAACAAATTCTATCAGTGTTTGGAGAACGGATGCAACCACGAGATTCAGTTACGCACAGGGCAGGCGGAAGAAGGTGTTGGTAATGAGCAGGCTATGCATGGAGCACATCTTTAAGAGAGAGAGGTTGTTGCATTTACCAACGCCATAAGGACCATTTACTCCATGCCAGGTTTGAATGTCTGAAAACACTCTTGCGTTGGGATCCCTAAGGAGAATGGCTCTCTGGGATTTAGGGACTGATGTGATTGTCACAAATCCCAGACTGGGAGATGTACTTATTATGACAGGACAACAATCACGAACGAACAAGTATAACACTTAACAGAACAACCAAACAGACTCACACATTTATTATACATAAAAATAAAGACATACGTGCATTACATTATTCAATTCAAATACCATTCAATGGTCAGTATCCCCGACATTCATGCTTCTACGGGTCCACAACCCGATAATACTTTCTAAAATATGCTCTGGCCTCAGCCTCACATCTGTATATATATTACTTGCTGGCCCCTCTTGTTGGCTCCTGCTCAACCTAATCTCCGTATCGCAATCTCCCCTCGAGGTCTTAACAGCACATTACTATTTCAATAACACATTATATTCTCAATGGCACATTAACATCTTAATAGCACATTAACATTTGAATAGCAATAAGGACAATAACAACGTCCCTGTCTGTGGCCATACTGCCACGACTCATGTGCTCCCGCTGTCCTGCACCGACAGCTTCACTCAGGCAAGTCTGTGGGTAGCCTTCTGCCCAACCCCGGCACAAGTCCGCTCACCGCGGGTGGCTTCTCTGCCCGACCCCGGCACCTATAAGAATAACATTACATCTGTAATACACCACACAATTACTATCCACTTCACCACTCATTACGAACCATCAAGCGTATTCACAATAGTCCACATTTCACTCACCACACATCTTACGGTAACACACCTCCACCGTGTTACACCGTACTCAGACTCGCTACGAATCCATGATCCTAACTTACATCTATCGCTCATTGCGCACATCTCTATACACCGTAATCAATGACTTTCACAGTCCTCACATATAACTTATTTACATCATGGTCATAGGAGAATCTAGTACATCAATCATCATAATTATCAATCACAGTTCAACCTACCAGTCATCACTGGAAAACACACAATCTCCCGACTGCCTCTGATCTCATGTCTGTCCCCTTGGGCTTCTTAACTTGCAGTGATCTGACTATTCAGATTTTGCCTCTACTACGCCTCAACTTCACTCACAACATGCACGCTTCAACGTTAACTAACAGAAGTCAATACAGGTGAGCAGCCTCACTATCCCGTGAGTCCATCCTACACTTCCATGCCCCCGTAATCCTTGAATCTCGCTCACTCCACTCGTGACAGTGATAATGGTGCCAAATCTTCATAGAACGCGTCCTCCACTTCCTCTAGATTCGCCATGGTAGGAGCCTGTTCACAGATGATTTAAACGCTCTTGTTTTTTACCTAGGGGAACTTGAAGAGCCATCCACCAATCAGTCACGCTCTTGGCAGATTAATGAACCTGGGCACTATGTGGGCGTTAACAGCAAATTCTACCTCGGCTTCTCTGCGTTCCAGGCTGCTGCGATCACTCCAGAAGAACGTGTAGCCTCCATCTTGTTCGGCAAGCTGTCCAGCATCAGGTGGACGTGCTTTGCTGAGTCTTACAATGTCAACATTTTATCGGGCGAGTTCTCTGGCTGCTAAGGCAAGTCCGTTTTGTAGGTCTGCCCGCCTTGGCATTGTTCATCAAGGTGTGCACGTTCCACTTGCCAAAGATGAACGATTTCATCTTAGTTTGGTTTTGTTTACTTTTTGTGTTGTTGGACCCTGTGAGTAGGCCGCGGTATGATGGTTGAAATGGCTGAGGCAGGCTAGTTTAAAGGCATCTTTTCTAGCTTTGTTCTTTTGTCACGAAAGCGAGCAGAGCGATTCTAAAGAGGGCTGCTCGGTCCCTCAGGGGGCCCTTGAGTTCCACTGCAGCCTCGGTCCAGTGAAAGACAGCCATAATTATGGCCTGAGCCGCTTGTGTGCAGTTTGTGACTGCAGCTTGAGTGTAATCCACACCTTCTGCTCCGCCACTCCCCCATCGCCACAGATGTTTGAAGTACTGGTTGCGCTGCAGGGTTGTTTAAAGTGAGGAAGAGTCGCCTACAGTCAGCCTTGCTCTTTCTTCCTGATTCGCACAGAACCAGTGGCAGGACAGAGTTGGGACAATTGGAACATGAACTGGGGTGCTAGAGTTGCCGGAAGGGTTACAGTCCACCTAGCTGAGCTGCCTGCCTAAGGGGCTCCTCTCTTTGATTTTATGTACAGGGGTCGACCCCCTCTGCCTTCTCTGAAAAGGGTGTGGCCGCAAGGCAGCGGAGGTTTGAATGAGAGTTATCCTTCTCCTGGGTGGGTTGTCCGCCAAGACTGACGAGTCCCATCTATCCGGAACATCCGGGTTTTGAGCACCAAAGATCCGCCTTCGCCCTTTCTGCAACAGTAGAAACAGTTCGGCCGTGTGAAAGCTGGAGTTGAACTTTGGTTGGGATAGGTTTTGACTTCCGCACCACCATGTAGACGCTTTTAAACGATAGTGAGAGCCAATCCCCACTACCACATCTGGCGACCACCAAGCATTTCAAAACATTAATTATGAGATTTCTTTTATTACCGTATCGAACGATTGAATCGAAATGATTTTAGGTTTATTGTCATTAGAGTTATCAAATTGCTTCAAGATTGAGGCGTTAATGAGAGATAAAACTGGTAATAACGATGTTAGTGAAAACTGATTATCTAAATAACATATTAACAATGATGAAAATGATCTTAGATCAAATGAAGACTACGAAGACACTGAGGATGAAGATGACGAGAATGATGTCAAAATACAAACAGAGAATACCTGAATTACTGTCCAGCCGCCTCCATCAGTTTCTGTATCACACAAAACTTCTGCACCGTCGAGAAGCACCGCCTTCACTCTGGATTCGGTAGCACGGACGTCTTTGCAGGAAGTATGCTCGAATAAAGTAATAATAAAATAACGTTAAAAATGAAATAAAATAAGGACATTCGTTAGCGTGTTCTGAGTTTGACTCGATCACCTGTCTTCAAGCAGCTTTACCGAGCAGCTCTACATATTTGTGCTTAGGAAATTACAGGGATAGTGATGACAGCCTGATCACTTGACTTCGATGGCTCCTTTTACTGGCTGAGCACATTCAAGTATTAAGAAGATTTGTCTAGCGTGGTGGTTGGGAGGTTGATTCCCGATTATCATCCATTTCTGTAAAGTGTTAATTTCAGTCTTTCTCTCAAGATCTCAGTGACTATTCTGGAAACGTCTGGGTTATGCCCAGTGGGCTTTGACCGCGGCATGTTAAAAGTTTGATAAAAATAATATCGTGTATAGAAATTCTATAGCTACATTTTCCAGCCATGTGACTTTGATATTGTAAAATGGGGATCAAGGCCTTTTAAACAGTGACATTGCCGCCGCTTTCCTCTATTATTCATTTTGAATTTAAGACTATTATATTACATTTCAAAGGGTTTAAGAAACAAAATTTTGACGGAGGTGTATCGATTTGAATACTTCTTTTTAGAGGTTTCTTATCAATCCTTGTAATGCATATTGTAAAATATGGTGAAGGTGCTGGTGGTATGATGAAAAAGAAATTAGATATAGTTTGGTGATACATGTGGTATGGATGCTGGTGCTAACAATTATAGTGGTGGCGGTAAGAAGTGGACGTGAACATACCAGTGAACGGATTGTATCCATCAGCCGGTTACATGTCGTCATGATCATAGGATTTGTACCTTTAGGAATTAAATGATGAAGTTAGAAATCAACAATATACATGTACATTCATAAACTAGATGGTTAGCAGTACAACTGAAACCGAAACTGGTAGAGAAAGTACGGGGCTATTTCATGCTCTATCAGTGTAATAATATCAATTCAATCATTACTTCTTCATGACGACAGAACAAGTGATGTTTAATGGCAACCAGCCCAACCAGATCAAAACATCCAAATTCTACTGGCACATGTCTGTTTCAAATTCGGCTTCACTTGTATTACAGGGCAGGCAATGCCATATCTCAGTCTTTGTGTCTAGGTTGGCACCAGTAGGATGGTTCTCTTTTTGAAGCTGGGACTGGCTGCAAAACAAAGACATTATTTAGCCGACCGGTGCTCATCCCTGAAACAAAGCAGATCTCCGGACTGCTCGAAATCTGCAAATCTAGACAAGTCCTTTCGAACTCGAGAGCCTACTTCTACGACAGCTAAATTAATGGAAGTTGACTGGATTTAGATCTCCCAAGATCTAAGATTGCATCTGAAAACGGCCATTTTCTTAATTTATATCAAGACACATATTAAGAAAAATAATATGTCTTATATACTCATTGAACATTGATTATCCAATATCATAATTAAGCTCATATTTATTTTACTGTGAACGTGCATGAAATGTCATGAAGATGTATTATTACAAAAAGACACGACAGTAAAGAATTTTGTCACGAGCCGCATGAGCTCTTTTTTCTGTTAGTCATGGGTTAGTTATTTTGGGAGAATATGAAACGCTTTTAGCTATAAATCAAGTCACGGATTTCGAGCCCGTGGAACGGGGATGAGGGATGTGTGAGTGAAGATTGTAAACATTAAGTTAACCCTTTGATTTTGGTTTGCGTGTGAGACTCTCTTGTTTACATAGTAGGATTGTAGAAGTTCGAGCGTAGGTTTTTTGAGTTATGTACATACCTTTTATGAGAGAGCAGTTAGGGTTAACTATAAGACAAACTTGTGTTTGTCGTAGCTAGGTCCTGATCGTCCAATCGGGAGAGAGACCCTTAGCAACCATCAGGGGGTATAAAAGCTAACACACCCCATTGCTCAGCGGATTCAGATCGCTTGGCATTGCGGTAGATGATGAGTCACGGGGGCCTCCTACCTGAGTGGAGACGACAGACAGAAAGATCGCACTGTGATAAACCTATACAGTGACGAAGTCTCGATGCACCAGACTTGAGTGTGCATACCGCTTGTATTGGACCCTCTCGCTCGCAATGGACAGCGAGCGAGAAAATGGTGAGAGCCCTCGTATGTATTTGTGCCAGGAACTGTGACAGCTTTTCCGTCACCCCATTGTGACGAGAGATCAGGACATTGAATATAAATTTACTAGATGTGTTATTAGCTGTTCAGATTGTGCTTTGAGTTGGGCTATGTTCACTTTCCATATATATATTCTTAGTGTGGAACAGCCTAGATATTTCATAAAGTGTATTACAGTGAAATTATTAGTAAGCGCTGCTGTGCGTTGTGATTCAGTCATTCATTTGACTTATGTGCTATTACTGATTGTATGTAATCGAGACTGACCAAATTGAATTTGTTTATACCGGTTCTCCTTTAGGAACCGTAGTTCTGGGTAGGCGCATTTGAAGAGTGAATTGTACAATATTTTTCCTATACCCTATTTTAGATAGGCTTGCAGGAATTTCTGTAGTTGCTGACTTTTATGCAATATTCATAATTGTTATTATTATATAATTATGCAGTCGAATGTCGTTTATAATTATGTGGCCCTTCAGGCCTGACCAAAAGAGTTTCTTGTGTTATCTTAGGTTTGGTATGAATGTTCGAGTGTGAGTCGCCGAGCTACGTTCCCATACATTGACTCACCTCGTTATAACATCTGAGAGGGGTTATACAATAACGCAATTATCTCCAAAACCCCTCGTTGACAAATTTGACGCCAAATCGTACCAAATATCTGATCTTAGTGAAAAGAAGATGAAAAAGAAGAAGGACAACAACAACAACAGCTCATATCTGGCTGTTCGCCACTGACTGATTGACCGCGATAAACAGGATGCACCTACGCAATGAATGTTGAGCGCTGGTAGCTTGCCATAGACACAGGCAGACGATGAGTATTCTCCACATCTTGCTCTCTGAGTTCAGCACAGAAACCTGAAGAAGCACTGGCAGAGAAGTAACATACTGACGTGTGACATACGCGTGAAATCCCCACTTTTTTCTTTATCAAGCATTTATTCCAGATTTCAGTTTACAGTTATGTTTTTAGTAGATTGGATTCATGTGCTTGCTGGGATTGGCTAGTCAAGTAATCCACCAAATAAAATGATACTTACCTTATATTTTTAATGTGGACAGATATGATAACCTTTGAATGATAAACAAGCTGGAAATTACTAGTTATAAATGTCACAAATCCCAGACTGGGAGATGTAATAGTTTATGACAGGACAACAATCACGAACAAACAAGTTTAACACTTAACAGAACAACCCATCAGACTCACACATTTATTAAACATAATTATACAGATAATAGCGCAATTACATACAGTATATTATTGAAATTAACTGCCGTACAACGGCCTTATTCTCACACACACTCTGCCTCGGGTCCACAACCCGGTAGTTACTCCTAAAGGCACTTCGGCCTCAGCCTCTCCCCTCAGGGTCTTCATAGCACCTTAATAATTCACTGGCACCGCAGTCTCTCAATATCACCTTCCTATTGTCATACACCTTAGCATTCCCCTAGCACCTCAGCAGGGCAATAACACATTATCATTTCAATAGACATTATCATTTCAATAGTACATTATTAGTTCACTAGCCCCTCAACATGGCAATAATACATTATCACATTCACGCTCATATCTACGTCCCTGTCCGTGGCCTGACTGCCACGACTTTATGTGCCTCTACTGTCCTGCACTGACAGCCTCACTTCTGGCCTATGTGTGGCCTCCGGCCCTATGCTGGCCTATCCCCTGTGCTCATCGAGGTGGCTCTGCGGCCCGTCCTCGACACCTGTCATCACTGGAAACTCTCTCACTGGTCTCTCGACTGCTCCCCTTATGTCCGCCCGATGGGCTCTTATTAGCGTCCGTTCCGTAGGACCTTCTAACTTGCAGTGATAGTAATACAGCGCTTTCGCCTCATTCAGACCCCCCACTACTCACAACAGCACGCTTAACTTACTCGAGTTGTTATTCGAGTTGTGTGTTGTGTGAACTGATGTGAGTTGTGAACTGCTGTGAGTTGTGAACTGTTGTGAGTTGTGAACTGCGCCTAACAGGCTGCGTTACAATTTGCTCTGAGATAGAGAGAGAGAGAGTGAGCGAGACAGGGAGAGAGAAAGAAGCAGTGCAGTGTGTTGAGCGCTTCGCCGGCAGCTCCATTCTGCTCTGTGGTTGACATGTTGTTTCTGTAAAGCGCATAGAGCATTTTAAATGGATATGCGCTATATAAATGCTATACATTATTATTATTATTATTACTTGTCTACGTGCGTTAATTTTACTCTCCTCCTTTCCCGTCTTTCCCTACTTGTCTGCCGTGAGCCCTTCTTACTCTACACCCGCTCTGTAGCAATCCCCTTAATTGCACTCACTCCACTCGTGACAATAAATACTATCGATAAACACACCAAAGAATAATACAATATTGTTGTGTGGTTGTGAGAAAAAACTTTTACATGTTTTGAGAGCCAAACAGTAAACACAACAGGAACAACATACACGATCGTCCCGCAAGTTCGCTATGGCGTCAAGACACCTGAAGCAAAATATTGAAGATTCATCAGTGGTGAATGGTCACGCGGGTTTAGTGAGAGGAGAGGTAGTCCAGCTAACTGCACTTTCCAACGTGTCTTCGTGACAGATGTGCAGGCTTTTAGTGGATCAGATACAGGATGGTGGTAGACGAAAAATATGTCAGGGAAGTTTATACTATAAATACATTTTTGTATGTGTGGAAAACAATAGTTAAAACATGGTCAAGTGAAGAAAAGATAAAACATGTAGATAAAGAGCGAGTAAGCATAATCGAGGCCTTATGCTTAAATCAACTGCAGTATTTTTCAGAAGCTTAGAATAAACAGGAATCAAACATCTAGAATTCTTATCAATAAAATGAAAAAAGTGGCACAATGTAGCAGAGGGAAGACAAAAAGTGGAAAAGTCTCATCTCTAAGTTTTCGACCAGAGTGTTTTAAATCACGTGTTTTCACAATTTGTGGAAAGTTACTGAAAAATGCACTCTCTGACAAGTAAGACTTCCTTCAACGCTATTGATATAAGATCACAGCATTTAAAAGCTTGTAGTAGAGAATGGATCTTCGCACATTCTATAACAAGTCTATCTTAATAAAAAATGTGTGTGTGTTTGGTGTATTCGGAAAAACATCGCAAAAAATGCTAGCACATATAGCTAGGATTTACATGAAGTGTTAACATGCCTTCCTTCAGCCTTAGGGGCGCTGAAACTTATTTGTACATCTGGAGGCTCCAAATAATTGGGAATTATTTTTGTTTTTATAATTCGCTTTGTGTCGCTGACTGTCTGTCCCCGGTTTTTCTTTTCAACACAGACGCATGAGCCCGTGACGTCGTCATTCCTTGCGATGTGTTCGCTATTACTAACCAATGCGCCAAGACTTCAGGTGGTGTATTGTGTTCTGCCGCGCATGTGTTCTGAAGCAGTCTGTGGATCATTACGGGAAATATTCTAGATCAAGGAGAGGGAGAAGGAAGGGTGGGAACACAGGTTTATACCCGGTACCTCATCAATACATTTTTCTTAATGAAAGCCAATGTGTATGTGTCTGTCTGTTCGGAAAAAAAAAGAAGTCTATTTTCTTGAAATTTCACAACGGCCTTCCTTTTGGGCCGGAGAAGTTTTTTTTTTTTTTTGGTTCTGTAGTATTTTCTTGACGTTTTTTTTGCGTCTCTGGTTTCACCCACCCGTTTTCCTTTTTACAAATACATGATTTTTTCCCTGCACGCCTACTTTCCTTTTTATCGGCTACCCGAAATCAGCTGATCAAGATACCTTGGAAACATCTCAGTTTGAATCTGTGTAGTAAAAATTTAATATTTAATGAATGTTACAGAGCGATAATGAATGAGGGGGAGAGAGAGAGAGAGAGAGAGAGAGAGAGAGAGAGAGAGAAAGAGAGAGAGAGAAAGAGAGAGAGAGAGAAAGAGAGTGGGAGAGAGAGAGAGAGAAAGAAAGAGAGAGAGAGAGAGAGAGGGAGAGAGAAAGAAAGAGAGAGAGAGAGAAAGAGAGAGAGAGAGAGAGAGAGAGAGAGAGAGAGAGAGAGAATGAATGAATGATACAGAGCGGGGGCCGAGCGTAAAGTAGCCATTATCTTGCTGATACAAAGGAAAAGCAATACTTAAACACAAAACTCATGCATATTGAGAACTTCACCATATCTGTGGATGCATGAACGAACTATTTTCTGGAGTGGACCCGCAATGCGGCCTGTCCTCCCGAAAAGAGGCCAACAATCTACAACTTGATTAAACGACTTTTATGCATAATTATTTACAAACAAATTCTATCGGGATCTATACAAATGAATGTTTTGAGAACTTTACGGATGCAATCAATTTTATACGGAATTATTGGATTTTATTCGTGAAATTTGAATTGATGAAACTTTGAATATCAAATCCAAAAGATCATGATAGGCGGGAAGTGGCCATTAATGTGCCGACGGGCGATAAAGCCAATCTCAGACTCATATTCTTCTCTCCCCGCTTTCTCTGCCCTCACTCAACCTTATCATCTCTCTCAATCTATGACAAGTTCGATTAAACGAGACCGTACTTATGCCGGCTATTAACAAGCACCTTTATTGTTGTCGATGCCGCCATTATCCTGCAATTAAACATGTATATTTCACCGTTGAGACGCATGTTATTGTTCTCGCAATCGCCTTTGTCTTGAAATTAAAATTTATTGCATCATTAAAGTGCATTTTAACTGTTCTCGTTATCATAATTATCCTACATTAAACGGGATCATTGCATCATAAACAAACATTTTTATTATCCTCCCCATCGCCACTTTCCTACTATGAAAACGTTTTTATTGTATCCTGGATAATTCTGGGCAACCGGCATTACGAGGGATAAATCTGTGCTCACAGCTCCCCCCCCCCCCCTATGCCTCAGATCTGTGTCTGAGTAAATGGTGTCATGCCATGTAAACCAACATCCGGCCATCACCTTTATCTCATCCTGCACGCCTCCACCGCCCAACCCGCGACTTCTGTAAGCCAAAAGGAAAAACCTCCAAAATGTCAGGCCAGTCCGAGCTGCAGGAGGGGCGGCAACTGGTTTTCTTAAAAATCTGGCTTTTTTTTTTTTATTACATAGATTAACATTTACCTTTATTATAATCATCATCGTTTTGTAATGTCTGCTGTAGTGATCGTTGTCGTTCAGATCTGTCGATGGGTAATTCCATGTTTGTGGAACCGCTGTTTTGGGCTAGTTTTCGAATTCTTTTTGTTCCTGGCAGAAAAAAGTGAAGAAAACTAAGGCCATGAACCTGCTCTTCTTAATGGAGTCAAAATTGTTCTCAGGGCTGCAGTTTGAAGTATCTGCAGTCACAGGTCTACCAAT
This sequence comes from Onchidella celtica, assembly GCA_963931925.1. Lineage (NCBI taxonomy): Eukaryota > Metazoa > Mollusca > Gastropoda > Systellommatophora > Onchidiidae > Onchidella > Onchidella celtica. Next base: position 35,067,172 of record OZ007584.1, on the reverse strand, counting down.
CCCTGCCCTTGAGATTTTTGGTAGTGGAATCACGTCACTCTTCACGCATGTTTGGTGATACCTTGTGATTATGAAAACTTAAACCTGGCTCTAAACGGACATAACGATCTTCTGGGCAATATCAAGCATGGTATCGCTGTCTAGATGATATCCTTAATGTCCGTTTTACAACCAGGTTTTAAATCATTATACCCATGTATTGTTTAATAACTTCACCGCAGGGCTTCGGTTGTGGAATTTCACCGCAAAATAGCACATGAACATGATTTAATGCGTGCAATTCCTAATGCAGAATGATCAAACAGAGCAATAAAATGTTCAAATCGTACAGCACAATGGAATCGATTGAAATGTAAAAATGTAGTTACAACTAAAATCTACACACCACCTTTTCTTATGCAATTTATGCCTTGATATTGTGTACAACTAAGGTAAGAGAACAGCTCAGTGGTTCAATCTGGTTATAATTTAAATGGTTGCAATGGTAACAAAGTATGATAATCCATCGCTTTGGATCCTATACGCGTAAACATTCAAAACATTCAAGCATAGATATCTAAGATTTCCTACTGTTCAAAATGTCACGTTTTAGATCTCCGAATGGAGAGACTTTGTCGAAACTCTACAAGTTAGAAACGGGGCATCCTCTTCATACACAGCCCATTATATTAACTCTCAGTCTCTACGTTCTCATACCTTTTATCCATGAAACCACAAATGCATATTTGCCATAAGTTTAGAAGGATTATCTGTCATTTCAAATGATAAAACAAAAACATGATATTCCAAAATTCCCCCACTTTAATTAATTCGTGAGGTTTCAGACGTTCGGTCGGCACCAGATGGAGATTTCACTTACTCAACATTATCAGCCAGAAGATAATTCTTCAAGTGATTCTATGATTTGACTGTTCGTGCCCAAAATTGGCAGTTTTCAAAAGTGCTATTCCATGACCGAAGCTGAGATTCTCTTTTGCAGTGTCATCACTTTGACATCGAATTAGCATTGCGTGTGTTTGCAATTCTGTGTCGGCAATTTTTGACTCTTGGTGAACGGTTTTCATGGACCATCCAGATTAATTATTCACTATATATCTTCTCTTAGCTATTTCATTTCACATTAAAGGCTGTTAAAGTGACGATAAAATGCTTAAGTAGGGTTGACGGCAACCTAATAACCCCATGTGGTCGTTACACACCCTTGTAAGTCAACCCAGGAAGTCGATATTGGATATCGTCCACTATTACCTCGGCGCGTTTTGAGAAAGTAAAGTAGGCTTTGTTATACCAAGCAATTGGGCCTGTACAATACTAAAGTAAGAAAAGGAAATTGCTATTTTTAGCCATAAGATAAAAACTATAAAATATAACTATCACACTCAATTTGAGATCATTGCATGGCAGCAGGGGGGATGCAACATTCTCGGTGTTTCCTTTGGGGGTGAGGATGTCTAATTCCCTTCCTGTCTCAAATCTTGAGCATTCAACATAGAGCTGATCGTGAGAGAAGCATGACTCCATTAGGTGAAGATCATCTTTCTTCAAGTAGTTTCAAGTCGTTTCTTGGTTCAGCTGGAATAGATTGAAGGGATGCTGACTATATTTTCATTTTTTTGGCACAGAAGCATTGGTTCTTGAGGTGATGAGCAAGATTTGGATGGACCTCGGCAAGCAACTCATTCATACTTTCACGACGGTTCCATATCCTTCTGGAAGACTGATTTCTCCTTCTCTGTCGTGTTGAACATTTCAATTTCCCAATTTTAACAGTAGGGCTGCAAATTTTCAAACAGCCATATCTCCATGAAGCATGACTCTCATGTTTGTTCTCAAAGACAGCCCCTGTACATGATGACAATTATGAGAGCTCTTCAAACAGCCACTGAGTTCATCAGCTGCTGTTCCTCTTGACATCAGTGGCAGTTTTTACCTGAAGCCTTCCGGAAGAAACAGTGTGATGTGATACCTACCATGAGCTGCAGATTTTGTCTGATGTTTTGTGTTGTGATTTCTTGTCTTGTGCTCCGAATGCTCCTTTGTGAGCCCTTGTGCATTCATACCAGACAACGAAGCAAGTGTCCTCTAGTAACCTGGCCAAGCGTATACCTCTTTTAATACTGCACACAGGATTTTCTTTGAAGTTAAGATCAAGAGGAAACTTAAACGTTGAATTAGCTCCTGGCAAAGAGAACTGCAGAAATTCCAGATGAAGCCACTACTAAACCTACCTTCCTTTGCATTGAATTTGTATACTAAATGGAGACAATAGAACGTAAGTGACCAAGGTTTTGCCAGTACCGCCAGGTGCATCCTGGAAGAAAATGTCTCCTTTGTCATTGTTCACATTGCACGGATCCTCTTAAATGCTTCTCTCTGATCCTTATTGAGAAGACGCTCATAGGTTCTAAAAGTACTCCCCCAGTTCATCAATGTTGTATCATTTTTTTCTCAGGTGCTCTGTTAGGAGGATTTAAAGTTCTACTGGGCTTAAGTAGTCCAAACTGTTAAAACTCTTCACCCTTTCTGAATTTGCCGTCCTTCTGGCAGCTTCTTCCAGAGTTTTGGCAGCTCTCCTTTCTCTCATTTCAACTGCAGCTTTGGAATTTTGGCAATAGCATTTTTTTTTAGGCATTCTGACGTTTGTGCCCGACAACCTGCCAGGAAATCGCACCATGGTCATACCAAGGTACTCAATTGTCTTTCTCTTTTAAGGAACAATTAAAAGTGGAGAAATAGTCAGATCCATAGTCCTGTGACCTTTCAGTTTGAGTGTTTAAGCCGGCTGAATAATAATTTCTTTTCACAAACCTTTGCAAAAACATTTCATTTGAATGATTTAAAAAAAAAAATCAATTAACCAAAGAAGCAAACTTTCAAACATATTCACTGCCATCTAAGGATCTTTTGTCATATATTTTTGTGAATACACAGACATACAAACAAACAAACAAACAAAAAACAACAACACACACACGTTCGCTTCAATAGACATCTTCCTTCTGCTACACTGTGGAGCTTTTTCATTTTATTGATAAGAATTCTAGATGTTTGATTCCTGTTTATTCTAAGCTTCTGAAAAATACTGCAGTTGATTTAAGCCTAAGACCTCGATTATGCTGACTCGCTCTTTATCTACATGTTTTATCTTTTCTTCAATTGACCATGTTTTAACTACTGTTTTCCACACATACAAAAATGTGTAATAAAATCCCTGACATATTTATCGACTACCACCACCCTGTGCCTGATTCACTAAACGCCTGCACATCTGTCACGAAGACACCTTGGAAAGTGTAGTTAGCTGGACTACCTCTCCTCTCACTCCACTCGCGTGACCATTCACCACTGATGAATCTTCAGTATTTTGCTTCAGTTATCTTGACGCCATAGCGAACTTGCGGGACGTTCGTGTATGTTGTTCCTGTGGTGATTACTGTTATTGTCTCAAAACATTTAAATGTCTTTCTCACAACCACACAACAATATTTTATCATTTTTTGATGTGTTTATCGACAGCATTTTACTAGTAATTTCCAGCTTGTTTATCATTCAAAGGTTATGATATCTGACCACATTTCACATAGTGGTGTCAAATTTAAGGTAAGTATCATTTTATTTGGTGGATTTCTCGACTAGCCAATCCCAGCAAGAACATGAATCCAATCTACTAAAAACAAATTTCTGTAAACTGAAATCTGGAATAAATGCTTGATAAAGAAATAAGTGGGGATTTCACGTGTATGTCACACGTCAGCATATTTCTCCTCTGCCAGTGTTTCTTCAGGTTTCTGTGCTGAACTCAGAGAGCAAGATGTGGAGAATACTCATCGCCTGCCTGTGTCTATGGCAAGCTACCAGCGCTCAACAAGAATCAGGTAGGTGCACTCTGTTGATCGTGGTCAATCAGTCAGTGGCGAACAGCCAGATATGAGCTGTTGTTGTTGTTGTCCTTCTTCTTCTTTTTCATCTTCTTTTCACTAACATCAGATATTTGGTACGATTTGGAGCCAAATTCTTTACTGTCGTGTCTTCTTGTAATGGTACATCTCCATGACATTTCGTGCCCGTTCACAGTTGAAAAAAAAGAAGAGATTAATTATGATATTGGATATAAATGTTCAATGAGTATACAAGGCATATTATTTTTCTTCCTATGTGTGTTGATATAAAATAAGAAAAATGGCCGGATTTCAGCTGCAATCCTAGACCTTGGGAGACCAAAAGCCAGTCAACTTCCAACAATTAAGTTGTCGTAGAACTGGGCTCTCGAGTTCGCGAAGGATTAGGCTGTGCTGCTGTTTGTGGCTGCGATAATGGCTACAGAGTCCCAGTCCATATTTGCAGAATTCGTGGAATCCGGGCACCGGAAATCTGCTTTTGTTGCAGGGATGAGCGATACTCAATGGGCTGTCAGTGCACAGTTATGTGCAAAAAGTACTTTTCCAAAGAAGCTAGAGAATGTCTTTGTTTTGTAACCAGTCCCAGCTTCAAAAAGAGAACCATCATACTGGTGCCAATGTAGACACCATGTCTGAGATAATTATGGCATTGTCTGACCGATTGTACAAGCGGAGAAGACTTTGACACAGACCTGCGCCAGTAGAGTTTAGATATTTTGATTTGGTTCTGCTGGTAGCCATTAAACATCACTTGTTCTGTCGTCACGAAGATGTATATTCCAGAGAAACAAGAGGGAACAGTACAAAACAAAAAATTAATTTACCTTGGTAAAATATAGGAAAATTGTGGAATATTTTAATAAGACTGAATTAGAACTGGGGTGCTGAATTTGAAATCATGTTGCCACTGTAATATCGAAGTGATACTAGATATTATTTACACTGATATAGCCTGGAATAGCCCAATATTTTCTCTACCAGGTTCGGTTTCAATTGTAGTGCTTGTCGTCTAGTTTATCAATGTACATGTATATTGTTGATTTCTAACTTCATCATTTAATTCCTAAAGCTACAAATGCTATGATCATGACGACATGTAACCGGCTGATGGATACAATCCCTTCACTGGTATGTTCACGTCCACTTCTTACCACTACCACTATAATTGTCACCAAACTGTATTTATTTTCTGCATCTTCATCCCATCAGCACCTTCGCCACTATTTCGCAATATGCATTTACAAGAATCCATTACAAACCTCTAAAACGACATATTATTCAAATCGATACAATTCTGTCAAAATTTTGTTTCTTAAACCCTTCGAAATGTAATAAATAGTAATAGTCTTAAATTCAAAATGAATAATAGAGGAAAACGCCGGCAATGTCATTGTTTAAAAGGCCTTGATCCCCATTTTACAATATCAGAGTCATATGGCTGGAAAATGTAGCTATAGAATTTCTATACACGATATTATTTTTATTAAGCTTTTAACATGCCGCAGTCAAAGCCCACTGGCCATAACCCAGAGGTTTCCAGAATAGTCATTGAGATCTTGAGAGAAAGACTGAAATTAACACTTTACAGATATGGATGATTATCGGGAATCAACCCCCCCAACCACCACGCGATTGACAACTCTTCTTAATACTTGAACGTGTCCAGCTAGTAAAAGGGGTCATCGAAGTCAAGTGATCAGGCTGTCATCACTATCCCTGTAATTTACTAAGCACAAATATGTAGAGCTGCTCGGTAAAGCTGCTTGAAGACAGGTGATCGAGTCAAACTCAGAACACGGTAACGAATGTCCTTATTTTATTTCATTTTTAACTTTATTTTATTATTATTTTATTATAGCCTACTTCCTGCAAAGACGTCCGTGCTACAGAATCCAGAGTGAAAGCGGTTCTTCTCGACGGTGCGGAAGTTTTGTGTGATACAGAAACTGATGGAGGCGGCTGGACAGTAATTCAGGTATTCTCTGTTTGTATTTTGACATCATTCTCGTCATCTTCATCCTCAGTGTCTTCGTAGTCTTCATTTTGATCCAAGATCATTTTCATCATTGTTAACATTGTCACGAGCGAGTGAGCGAGGATCAATAGTTACGGGAAGAAGGGGGTAGAGTAAGATTAACTCACGGCCCACAATTAATGGAAAGCATGGAATGTTGTGAGTTATGGGGTTTGGATGAGGCGAGATCGGTGTACTACAAGTCACTGCAAGTTAAGAAGTCCAAGGGGACAGACGTGAAGAAAGCAGTCGGGAGATTGTGTGTTTTCCAGTGATGACTGGTAGGTTGAACTATGATTGATAATTATGATGATTGATGTACTATATTCTCCTATGACCATGATGTAAATAAGTTATATGTGAGGAATGTGAAAGTCATTGATTACTGTGTATAGAGATGTGCGCAATGAGCGATAGATGTAAGTTAGGATCATGGATTCGTAGCGAGTCTGAGTACTGTGTAATACGGTAGAGGTGTGTTACCGTAGAGAAGTGCAGATGTGTGGTGATTGAAATGTGGACTGTTGTGTGTACGCTTGATGGTTCGTAATGAGTGGTGAAGTGGATAGTAATTGTATGGTGTTATAGAGATGTAATGTTATTCTTATAGGTGCCGGGGTCGGGCCGTGAGGCTACCCGTGGTGGAGAGACTAATACCGGGGATAGGCCAGCATAAGTGAGATGCCTGGGTTGGGCAGAAGGCTACCCACAGGCCAGCCTGAGTGAAGCTGTCGCGCAGGACAGCGAGAGCACATTAGTCGTGGCAGTCTGGCCACAGACAGGGACGTTATGTATTAAGATATTAATGTGCTATTAAGATATTAATGTGCTATTAAGATATTGAAGGGAGATTGAGATACTGAGATTAGGTTGAGCAGGAGCCAGTAAGATAGGCCGCAAGTAGTACATACATTGAGGTGAGGCTGAGGCCGGAGTATATTTTAGAAAGTTATTATCGGGTCGTGGACCCGGAGATAGAATGAATGTTGGGAATAACGACCATTGGATGGTATTTAAATTGAATAATGTACTGTATGTAATTGCACGTATATCTTTATTTTTATGTATAATAAATGTGTGAGTCTGTTTGGTTGTTCTGTTAAGTGTTATACTTGTTCGTTCGTGATTGTTGTCCTGTCATAATCATTACATCTCCCAGTCTGGGATTTGTTACAAATATGTTATTCAGATAATCACTTTTCACTAACATCGTTATTATCAGTTTTATCTGTCGTTAACGCCTCAATCTTGAAGCAATTTGATAACTCTAATGACAATAAAACTAAAATCATTTCGATTCAATCGTTCGATACGGTAATAAAAGAAATGTCATAATTAATGTTTTGAAATGGTTGGTGGTCGCCAGATGTGGCAGTGGGGATGGGCTCTTACTATCGTTTAAAAGCGTCTACATGGTGGTGCGGAAGTCAAAACCTATCCCAACCAAAGTTCAACTCCAGCTTTCACACGGCCGAACTGTTTCTACTGTTGGAGAAAGGGCGAAGGCGGGTCTTTGGTGCTCAAAACCCGGATGTTCCGGGTAGATGGGGCTGGTCCGTCTTGGCGGACAACCCACCCAGGAGAAGAATAACTCTCATTCAAACCTCCGCTGCCTTGCGGCCACACCCTTTTGAGAGAAGGCAGAGGGGGTCGACCCCTGTACATAAAATCAAAGAGAGGAGCCCCTTAGGCAGGCGGCTCAGCTAGGTGGACTGTAACCCTTCCGGCAGCTCTAGCACCCCAGTTCATGTTCCAATTGTCCCGACTCTGTCCTGCCACTGGTTCTGTGCGAACCAGGAAGAAAGAGCGAGACTGATGGTGGACGACTCTTCCTCACTTTAAACAACCCTGCAGCGCAAGCCATGACTTCAAACACCCGTGGCGATGGGGGAGTGGCGAAGCAGAAGGGGTGAATTACACCCAAGAAGCAGTCACAAACCACGCACATGTGGCCCAGGCCATAATTATGGCTGTTTTTCACTAGACCGAGGAATGCAAGAGCCCCCTGCGGAACCGAGCAGCCCTCTTCAGGAGTGCTCTGCTCGCTTTTGTGGCAAAAGGACGAGGCTTGAAAAGGTACAATTAAACTAGCCTGCCTCAGCCATTCCGACCAGCATACCGAGGTCAACACATACGGTCCAACAACACAAAAAGTAAGCAAAGCTAAACTGAAATGAAATCATCCACCCTGGGCAAGTGGAACGTGCACACCTTGATGAACAATGCTAAATCGGGCAGACCTACAAAACGGAATCTCCTTAGCATCCAGGGAACTCGCCCGCTACAATGTCGACATTGCAACACTCAGCGAAGCACGACTACCTGATGCTGGACAACTTGCCGAGCAAGGTGGGGGCCACACGTTCTTCTGAAGTGATCGCAGCAGCCAGGAATGCAGAGAAGCCGAGGTGGAATTTGCTATACACGCCCACAGAGTGCCCAAGCTCATTAATCTGCCCTAGGGCGTGACTGATTGGCTGATGGCTCTTCAACTTCCCCTGGGTAAAAAACAAGAGCGTTTAAATCATCTTTGAACAGGCTCATACCATGAGAAATACAAAGGAAGTGAAGGATACGTTCTATGAAGACTCGGCACCATTATCACATCAGTCCCTAAATCCCAGAGAGTCATTCTCCTTAGGGATCCCAATGTAAGAGTGTTTGCAGACATTCAAACCTGGCATGGAGTAAATGGTCCTTATTGCGTTGGTAAATGCAACAACCTCCCTCTCTTAAAGATGTGCTCCATGCATAGCCTGCTCATTACAAACACCTTCTCCCGTCTGCCCTATGCGTAACTGAATCTCGTGGTTGCATCCGCCCTCCAGACACTGATAGTATTAATCTTCACAAGGAGAATGGACAGACAAGATATCAAGTTGTCGACAACCATGTGCCGTGTAGACGGTTGGACATGCCATAGGTTGATCGTGCCCAAAGTCAAACTGTAGATCATGCCTAAGAGACGATCTCAAGGGAAGAAAACCTTCAAAAAGATAGACGTCTTTAACCTAAAGAAGACAAAAATCGCGGCTGAACTGTCCAGTGGGCTGCACAGAAAGCTGTTGATACCACAGATGGGATGCTCCCCTTTGGGGATTGTCTGGGCTACACTCAAACAGGTAGTTTATTCAACTGCCTTTATGCACTTGGGTCAGACTTGGCGGGGAAATCAAGACTGATTCGACACAAACGACTAAGATATCTCACGAATTCTAGCTGAACAGCGATGCCGCCACAAATATAATTGGCGATATCAACCCCCAAAAATGGAAGCCATCTCCTCAGTCTGCAGGTCCAAGAAAATGTACTCAAAATGTATGATGAGTGGCTCAGTAAGAAAGCTGAAGATATCCAGGGCTATTCTTATGACAGGAAGGACTCAAAACGCAGCCCTCCAGTTCTTCTCCCTCCTCAGTGCAGATGGGACGAAACTCATCACGGACGAGGTCAAGATCCTACAAAGTTGGGCTGAATACTTCAATACTGTCCTAAAATGGCCATCTTCCGTGAACGACGAGGCTATTCAGCGCTTACCACATGTCCCAGTTAACCAGGAAATGGACATGCCACCCACTCTCCAAGAGACTAAGAAAGCCGTCAATTAGCTGTCCAGTGGAAAAACGTCTGGGGTTGACCTTATGCCTGCAGAGGTGTTCAAGACAACGGTTCTGTCTTAACCCAGAAATTGGTCGATGTGTTCCGATCCATGTGGAAACAGGGTGTCATAACCTAGGAGTTTTATGATGCCTCTAATGTGCGCCTTTAGAATTGGGAAGATAAATCGCCAGTCTTGTGATAATCATCGGGGGATATCACTCCTTTCAATAGCCGGATGAATCCTTGCCCACGTCCTCCTTAACCGACTCATTAAGCACCTCAGACGTGGACATCTCCCACAGAGCTAGTGGGGCTTGCTAGAAGATGAACAATGAACATGATCTTTTCAGCTCGATCAGAAGTGCCAAGAACAGAACAGAAACCTCTGCACAACTTTTGTTGATCTCACCAAGGTTTTTGACACCGTCAGTAGAGAGAGCCTCTGGAAGATAATGGCCAACTTTAGTTGCCCAGACCGGTTCATCATCACCAAACGCCAGTTTCACGACGGTATGACACCCCGCGTGCAGGTCAATGGAGAAACATCAGATCCCTTCCCTGTCACAAACGGAGTGAACCAAGGCTGTGATCTAGCTCCCACACTCGTCAGCAACATATTTTCAGCCGCAACTCACTGATGAATTCCGTGACAGGGAGAAGGAATATTCATCAGGTACAGGACAGACGGGGAGATATTCAGTCAGCCTCGCCTGCAGGTGGAACAGACAATAATGAAATTTTTTTTTTGTTTTGTTTTGCAAACGATTGTGCCCTCAACATCACCACTGAGCAGAAGGTGCACTCCAGCACAGACAAGCTCTCTGGGTCTCACTATCAGCACCAAGATAACCGAAATCCTGTTCCAGCCCTGGACCGGAAAGCAATGCCAAACATCGCAGTGCACGGCGAAGTGCTCAACGATGTGGACAACCTCACACACCCTATCACGACATATCACCATTGATGAGAAGAATGTTTGATTATTATGTGTACAGTAGCCATGTGGTAGAACGGTGCAAGTCTTAAACTATAGCCTCATCGGAAGAGTATAATAATCTATATATATATAAATATACAAGCTGAGGTCCCCGGCCCTGCCCGGGATAAATCGGTTTGAATATTAGTTTCAGTTCTGGGTGGTTATTATGGACTTGCTTCATCTTGCCTGTTCCTATTTATTTATTTTATTTTTGCTTGTTTGTTTTTAAATAAGTCTTACTGCTCTGCCTTTGTGAGTTGACACCCTGCGCATCCCGTACAATAGCGTGATTTTCGCACGGGTTAGTGTGTTTGATAGTGAACACATCGCAGGAAGTGATAACGAAACCTTAAAATGGCGAACCATGACTCGAAATAGATCTAAATGATGGCGAAACAATGAAAAACGAAACGTAGAAGCCTGAACATTTCATGATTTCTAATATAGCCCATGTTAATTTCTCATTGATAATATGCTGTTGTGCAAAGTTTGAAGCCTGAGTGTGATGCGGTTCCTGAGCCTTAGGTGACCAAACTGTTAAACCAAAAACACGGCCTCAGGGGAAAACCTATTTGGAAATGTTGAAAATGGTGTTTTAAAAAGATGATTGGAACTGGTAACAAAAAAAATGACTTCATAAATTCAGTTTGTACATTTCCACACATTATATCTTCAAAATGAATGTGTAAAAACCTAGTAGATTTTTTAACTAATGAGCACAGAAAGTTTGGACTTTCTACGTTTAGCCGTTTTTCTATGCATAGGGAAGGACCGCTCCAAGTTGTCCAAATAGATATATAGATATAGAGAGAGAGGTATCGGGTTTTTCCGAAATTCCTTATTTGCTCATCAAGCGATCGCAGTCAGTTTTTACAGACATACTTGTCATCTCATGTTGAGATAGAAATCTCTTTCCACTTAATTTCGGCCACAGACAAACATTCTCTTCCTCTGAAAGATTGAAAAATAAATATAAATGTATGCATCTTTTATGTGTACTTTTGGGATTGTGCCCATTTCGTCTACATTAAACTTGCACTAGAACTTTTTAAGAGCAATATTTGGTTTTATGCCCATGCAATAATATAATAGAATATACTTTAATCAAGTAGGCACTTGCCTGCGGATGAAGTTTAATGACGATATATGTTTCTATCATGGATGATGTGTGTAAAAACTGTTGATATGACATTCTTTTAAGCGCTACAAAAATATTGAAAAAATTTGAGAAGAGCCGGTTCCTGTTTGGGCATGTCCAAAGTCATGTGAAAGAAAACAATTTCTGCCGAAAATGCTCTAAATGGAAGTGATTTTACTTCTCACATAACTAAACTTACTAAATTTTGATGAGAATTCTTTCGTTTTACATCTTGGTGTTATTGCTACTGGATCGAAAGACATTGTAAGTGTACATAATGGATTGTTCTTTATTACCTGAACTTCACAAATGTTTCGTGTAAAATGTGGGTATGTGATATTACTCACAGAGACGCTTCGATGGCGAATTGGACTTCAATGTGGACTGGAACCGATACGAGTACGGATTTGGCAATTTGGACGGGGAATTCTGGATGGGCCTAAAGTTGATGCACGAGCTGACTTACAAGGTAAAAATTCTGTTAAGTTTTCCATCTCTTTATATACGGGCCGACGCCAGTGGCAAAGAAAAAAAAAAGATCAATCATCTGACGGCAAAGTATTACCAACTAATATTTCATTTCATACATCAGTCCGTCTCTAAGGTAGAAATAAGAACCAGCCGTCCTAAAGCCATTATGTGTTTTTCTTGTAAGAACACAGGTCGTTCCTTATTCCTTACGGCAGTGGTTGGTGTCTAAACTGAGAAACCGAAGACCAGGTCTTGGCTGACTTTGCCTCCTTAGTAAGTCAGAACAGGGTGTCAATTCCTGAAAAATGTTAATGCTGTATGTTGGGTATTTAAAAAGGGGATTAATAGTCGGCCCTATTTCGTCGGCCCGCTGAAAAAGAGACGTATGTCCAAAAAGTCAACTTTTCAGAAAAGACCAAAAAAACTTATTTGCGATCAGACTAGACTAGATAGCACCATAAATCTTTGAGATAATCTGAAAATTGCGCCCCTTTACAATGTACCACTGTCAAATGTGCTGCGCGCGTTAAAGATACCTTGGCAGTTGGACATCGAGAAGAGCAGGTCGGACAGGCCTATTCCCCGGCAAAATCTACAAAAAAAACCCAACCTATTAGTATCATTCCCCCTCTACTCCTCCTTCCCAGAACTGACCCCTCCCAGAAATAAACCCTGCCGACCGGCGATGCACCGTTCGATGTGTCTGCTCCAGTTATAACTGGGCTGTAATGACTCAAAGGCAAATTTCCCAAATGGGATTAAAAAGTGCAGAAAATAGAAACCAAACAAAACAAAAAAGAATGAAAAAAATGGGGGGGGGGGGGAGGAGGAGGAGGAGGAGGAGGAGGAGGATGTCTTACGGGGTGTCTGCTGATTTACAAGTGATAACATTGTATTTTCTGTTTCAAGCAAGACAGTCATTTAAACCATATTTAGATTTTCTTGATGGGGTGCATAATGAAAGCCAACGAACAGTGTTATTCATGATTACTCAAGGCTTGTTTCTTCACCGCCACGCACACCTCTAACCAACCGATGAATTTTAATGGCATACACTTTCCGAGTCGTATTCATACCTTCGTAACACAATTTGTAGTCTTTCTGATCAATTTATTGTTTTTTAAAATGAAAGTTACAATTGGATTATCCTAATTTACATGGCAGTTAGTGGAAAGAACGTTTAACAGTTGAGGTGAAGAAAAGGGCGTATTCGTATGTACACGGATGTTGAAACAATCAAACTCTAAATGTGTTGTGTGGGAAGAAAACAAAAAATTGATGGACCGATGACGAACCGAAAGGCGCCCTCTTGATCTGAGCGGACGAGTAAATCGAATGAAGAAATCGGCACACATGACTATGGGAATGGATTGAAAAACAAAAATGGTGCAGCAAACGAGGGAATCAAAAGGATTAGATGATACCCAATTCTACCATTTCGTAAGTCAATTATGTCTGCAACCCATCATCTGTCGGTGTCATTTCACTCGCTCTCAACTTCAAAGCGTGTCATCATTTAAAAAAATGAACAAAACCAAACAACAAAAATTATAAATTAGAAACAAATTATGGGCCCAATGAATGGCAAACCATGGAATAAGGACTTAAATAAAATAGGAAATCTAAACTGAAAAACTAAATGCAATTTAGAAATGAAAATAATAATAACATAATACTTGGAGGCGGCACAATAATGATCTGATACAGCGAATTAAGGAGGTTTGAAAGGGGCGGGGATCATGCCTATGGGTTTACAGCTGTAGAATGAGCGCAGGGTGTAGTTAACAATTCTGGGATATAAAAGACTCAAGTTGGGTCCGATCCCCAGGATAGTCCCCATAGACAGCTGTGTATTCATTTACTTGGTTATATATGTTTTCTTTTACTCATCTATTTATTTATTGATCTATTTATTTACCTTAGTCTTCACTTTTAATTCCTTCGAGTATCTATGTACTAACACACCTCTATAGGCATCTATATCTTTATAAAAGTTGAATTTGTTCATCTCTGTTCGCTTAATTAGGTACCTATTATTTCTTTATTTAGTGATCACTGAGTGCAGGGCAGACTGAGCTCTCTAGTTTTGGTTGACAATCAGTCTAGGAGGTGAAGCCCCGATAGGCAGACAGATGGAAGATCTCCTCTGTGCTGGCAGCTTCTGCAGCTTGGCTGATTCTGAACGTACTGGCATCTGCTTTTCCTTCAGATTAAATTGGCAAAGCCGAGAGGGAGTCATTGAAGTTGGGCATAGCAGTGGCTTCAAATGGTCCTGCCCAGGCTATTGCAGTTAACCCCCCCCCCCTTGTTTTTCCCCCAAATGGAGAGGACACTTCATCCTTGCTAACCGCCTGGGAACAACACGGATGGTGGCAGTTACGGGTTATAAGCCTGCTCCAATTGGCGTAAGAGCAGGCGCCACGGGCCACTATCGACGGTGGGAGGAGTCACCGCACTCCACTGGTCAGCTATCGCCCGCCTTAGCTGGGCAGCCCCCAGCCAGTAAGGTGCTGACCCGCCACAGTTTGTTTGGCTCATTGGGTGAGTGGGCCTAGGCCAAAAGCCGAAAGGCAGACTGCAAAACATTCACCAGGCAATAACAAAAGAAATCAAGCAACTCTCCGGCTTGGAAGCTGGAATGTCCGGACTATGTGTCCTGGGATGACAGACGACAACGGTGACATTGACAAGACAAGAACCATCAGAAGGACAGCTCTGATAGATCTAGAACTGAAGAAATTGAATGTGGACATTGCTGCCCTTCAGGAAACCAGACTCGCAGATGCAGGCTCCATTAAAGAACCAAACTACACATTCTTTTGGCAAGGTAAAAGAGCAGACGAAAAACGTATCCATGGAGTCGGTTTTGCGGTTAGAAACAGCCTGACCAAATTGATTGAAACACCTGTTGGAAAGTCAGAGCGCATTATCATGTTGAAATTGAAAACCGCCAAATCATCTGCTAACATCATCAGCGCTTATGCACCTACACTGGTATCCACTTCAGAAGACAAAGACCACTTTTACGATGCATTACTTCAGACTGTTAAAGAAATTCCTGCATCAGAAGACCTGTTCTTACTTGGAGATTTTAATGCTAGAGTGGGCAAAGAGAACACCAGCTGGCCTGACTGCCTAGGACATCAGGACATAGGGAAGATGAATGAAAATGGCCAGCGCCTGCTAGAGTTCTGCGCTCAGAATCAACTCTGCATCACCAATACCTACTTTGCTGGAAAAGCCTGCCACAAGGTGTCATGGAAACACCCTAGATCAGGACACTGGCACCAGCTAGATCTAGCCTTGGTCAGGAGGAAAAAACTCAACACAATCCGAAGAACCCGTACATACCACAGTGCTGACTGCAACTCTGATCATTCCCTTGTAATCTGTCTGGCAAAAATTGTTACCAAAACAGTCCATTGCAGGAAAAACAACTCTAAACCAAAGATCAACACACATAACACAAAGAACGAGAGCGTGCAGCAGGAGTTTGTCAAGACCTTTGAACTCTCAATGTTTGGGAAATCCAAACCTGAAAATGTCCAAGACACCTGGAACCAACTGAAGACAGCAATTCACGAATCAGCAATATCCACTTTTGGCTCAAAGAAACCATCGAACAAGGACTGGTTCCAAGAAAATGCTGAAGTCTTACTTCCGATAATTGAAACCAAGAATGCTGCCCATCTAGATTATATCAAGAACCCATGTGATAGTACAAAACAGAAATTAATTAACGCCAAGAGCAATGCACAGAAAGCTACCAGACACTGTGTAAATCAATATTGGACAAAGCTCTGCACTGCCATTCAGGCTGCTTCAGATATAGGGAACCTGAAAGTCATGTACGACGGTCTGAAGTCAGCTCTGGGTCCTACAGCAAACAAGATTGCCCCACAGAAATCTCAGAGCGGAGATCCTATCACTGACAAAAACCAACAGATGGCACGCTGGGTGGAGCACTATTCAGATCTTTACTCCAAGGAAACAAACATCAACACGGAGGTGCTTCAAAATGCACCAAGCATGGAAACCATGGAAGAACTGGACACAGAACCCACATTGCAAGAACTTAGAAAGGCAATTGTCAGACTACCCAGCGGCAAAGCACCTGGAAATGATGGCATCCCAGGCGAAGTACTGAAGTACGGAAAAGACGCTCTTCTACCACATCTTTATGAGCTACTACTACAATGCTGGAGACAACGTGAGATTCCCCAGGACATGAGAGATGCTAACATCGTGACCCTCTACAAGAACAAAGGAGACAAAGGAGATTGCAATAATTATAGAGGAATCTCACTCCTCAGCATAACTGGGAAGACCATCGCAAGGGTAATACTACCACGTCTGCAAGTCCTGGCAAACAGAGTCTACCCTGAATCACAGTGTGGGTTTCGAGCTGGCCGATCAACAATCGACATGATATTCTCCTTACGGCAGCTCCAAGAGAAATGTAGAGAGCAAAACAAACCATTGCATCTAGTTTTCGTAGATTTGACCAAGGCATTTGACACCGTCAGCAGATCTGGCCTCTTCGCTGTCTTGAAACAGATCGGATGCCCACCAGTTCTCCTTAGCCTCATCATATCCTTCCACAGCAACATGAAAGCAACAGTACAGTTCGATGGTACTGTGTCCGACAGCTTCGAGATGAATAGCGGTGTCAAACAAGGCTGTGTCCTTGCCCCCACCCTCTTTGGGATCTTCTTCTCAGTGCTTCTCAGCTGTGCTTTCAAGGATTCAGAGGATGGAGTGTACCTTCACACAAGATCCGATGGAAAGCTATTCAACTTGTCAAGGCTTAAGGCAAAGACCAAGGTTAGACAGTTGCTTATTAAAGAGCTTTTATTCGCTGATGATGCAGCACTTGTGGCCCATGATGAGGAGACACTACAACGGCTGATGGATCGCCTGTCATCTGCATGCGAGGCCTTCGCACTCACCATCAGTGTCAAGAAAACAGTCGTGCTGGTGCAAGGCGTCTCCCAAGAGCCGACGATCACACTCAACGAAAAACCATTAATAGTGGTGAGTAAATTCACATACCTTGGGTCAACAGTAACATCAAATCAGTCCTTGGATGATGAACTTGATATCCGGATCGGGAAAGCAGCCACCACTTTCAGCAGATTGATGAAGAGAGCTTGGAACAACACACGGCTCACAATGAAGACCAAGATGCTGATTTACAGAGCATGCATACTGAGCACTCTGATGTATGGTGCAGAAACATGGACAACCTATGCTCATCAAGAGAAGAGATTGAACAGTTTCCACCTGAGATGTCTTCGCCGCATTCTGAACATCAAGTGGCAGGACAAAGTCACAAATGCAGAAGTCCTGGAAAAAGCCAAACTACCAAGTCTCACAGCTCTCCTGAAGCAACGCAGATTGCGATGGCTAGGCCACGTCAGACGAATGGAGGACGGGCGCATACCCAAAGACATGCTGTATGGAGAACTGAAGGAAGGCTCAAGACCAAAAGGACGCCCAAAGCTCCGGTTCAAGGATGCATGCAAACGTGACATGAAGTCTTTCCAGATCAATGACGGAAACTGGGAATGCACAGCAGAAGAAAGAGACGCATGGCGACACCAATTACGCCAAGGAATGAAACATCATGATGCAGACTGGCTAAACAACATGAAGCAGAAAAGAGAACGGAACAGGAAAGAAGACAGAAATGTTGAAACATCAGGAACATTTACATGTGACAACTGCCAGAGAGTGTGCAGGTCACGGATAGGACTCTCCAGCCACAGAAGAAGATGCACTTAGATTAATCGATGTGCTTCATAGTTTGTTTTTATGTGAGTATGTGTGTATAAATGCTTCTTCGTGTGTCTGTGTGTATGCATGTGTTAACCACACGACATTGTTTAAGTTGCCCCCTTTTACATGCTGCAATGTCCACCATCTCACGTAGATGTACGGATGCCATATAGATCACTGAGTCATGCACTGAATGAATTCATTCAAAATCGCATTTCAATCTGACCTCTTAAAAAAAAAAAAAGAGCGCAAGGGAAAAAAAGAATGAAAGAATGACCGAATGAAATGAAACTACTCCACTGCGCCCGTCCTCTGCTGCACGTTGGAAATGTGGCAGTGTGGGAGTGGCGAAACGAGCCTTGTAGTAACACTGTGTATGGGCTAAATCTGGGTCTGTACCTGCGTGTGAATTGTGAATATTAATTAGATCAAAATGCTGGCTTTCACTGTGTGGATCGAAGGAAAAGAAAGTGAATGGTATTCGCATGTACATGGATGAAGATACAATAAGATCATTATTGTGTGGTGTGGGAAGAAAGTAGGACTGGATCGATCGATGACTAACCGAAAGGCGCTTGGTTGATTCAATTGGTCGAGTAATCTAATGAAGAAATCAGCGCACATGTATGGGAATGGATGAAAAAAAACTGGTGTACTGTAAGGAACGAAGGATATCAAAATGGATAGACGGTACCCAGTTTTGGCACTTTGAACCTACTATTGTTGCGATTCATCACCTACCAGTGTCCACTCACTGGCTATATCTGAGCACACCCGCCGTGTTTGGGCTATTATTTTGACCCTTTTGCTACTAGTTAGCTGTCCCAGGATCTGTGACCCAATTGAACGCCCAAACTGACCTGGAGCATTTTGATAAAAGGCTGCCCAGCCGTGTCAAGTAGTGAAGTAGGCATGTGTCTGTTTTCACCATATTTGGGTGAGAACTTTGCCTTGGTCGCTTTTCATGAACTCGGCCACAAGAGGACTACTAAAATAATGATGCTGGCCGAGGGAGGGCGATTGCGTGGCTACCGGCGGGTGTAAGGTTGCGGGAAGCCGATCGCCTATTAACAGTCGCCTGTTCACTCATTCAGAATTTCAGAGACCGCTACTATGGGACAGGCAGTGTTGCTGGACGAAGACGCCAATGGCCTACTTCCTGACAGCCGCACAACATTTAATTTGTGGTCCTCTCTTCGTTAAGCTACAGAACAGCCACGGCCATCAGACTTAAGGGTCAGCTGCGAGCAATTGAGTCTTCTTAATCTTGGTTGACAACTCTAGATTCCGTGATGTCATGACCTTCACTAATGACAAGGAAACTCGTAGCCTAAACTGTAATCGTAGGTCTTACGATCAAAAAGGTGTTGACATCGTATCACCTGCGTCGATTACTGTTGACTCTGAGGTGGTTTCCATACACCAGCCTCTATGTAAAATGGGTTCTCTGCTTCTGAGCCGAAAATCTCAGTGTCCAATTTAATTCTGACAATCGATTCTGTAGTCAAGTAGTTTCTTTAATACATGAAGTAAACTTTTCAATTATTGTTTCCCGATTGTTTACGTTGGGCCCAAAGTAGCCAGTGAGTTTTTTTTTTTTTTTTTTTAAATATTTTTTTTTTGGCTCAGATTGAAATGCGAATTTTAATGCATTCATTCAGTGCATGACTCAGAAATTAGATATTGCTATTAAGTTTGCTCAGATTATTATAAAGTGTTTTTTTTTTGCAAGTCTAGCAATTGAAAAATTAGATAAGACTAAATAGTCTAGCAATTGAAAAAGTAGATAAGATTAAATAAAATATAGAAATAAGAATATTCCTAGGTAAGAGAGAAATCAAACCCAGTGGGCTTCTGCCATGTATTTTAGCAGTGTCCTGTACTGAATACTTTGTAGTCGGCTGTTCTCGAACCCTTTAGGTTTTTTCATTATCAGCTGACGGTTTTGTAATTCAGTTACATCCGCTGGTATATAATCAGTTTTTCATGTACATGTGCTTCCAGCAACTAAAAATACTGAATGAATAAGACAAAATATTAATGAATTATAGATTAAATAAAAGATCTGTTAAGATATACCGAAAGTATAGATAATAAATAATAGTGTACTGAATACTTTGTTGTCGGCTGTTCTCGAACCCTTTAGGTTTTTTCATTATCAGCTGACGGTTTTGTAATTCAGTTACATCCGCTGGTATATAATCAGTTTTTCATGTACATGTGCTTCCAGCAACTAAAAATACTGAATGAATAAGACAAAATATTAATGAATTATAGATTAAATAAAAGATCTGTTAAGATATACCGAAAGTATAGATAATAAATAATAGTGTACTGAATACTTTGTTGTCGGCTGTTCTCGAACCCTTTAGGTTTTTTCATTATCAGCTGACGGTTTTGTAATTCAGTTACATCCGCTGGTATATAATCAGTTTTTCATGTACATGTGCTTCCAGCAACTAAAAATACTGAATGAATAAGACAAAATATTAATGAATTATAGATTAAATAAAAGATCTGTTAAGATATACCGAAAGTATAGATAATAAATAATAGTGTACTGAATACTTTGTTGTCGGCTGTTCTCGAACCCTTTAGGTTTTTTCATTACCAGCTGACGAGTTTGTAATTCAGGAAAAGGGAAAATAGTCCTAGTCTCAACAAATCCTAAACTCTAGCTCTGAACATTCAGAGAAATTAACTGTTCAAACAAAATCGAACATGATGAAAAAATAAAAAAAAACAATAACGATAAGAACTGTCCTTTTAAAAAACTGGTCAAGAGGGAAAAATTGAGGTGTATGAATTACTGGTAAAGATGCAATGAATGACACAGAGACATAAAAAAAGGTGTTTAATATTGTCTAAGCTATCAGTATCATAATAACAATAGGAACACCTGTATTTAATCTAACTTTACTTCATGCACTTTGGAATGTAATTGGTTTCGCATTTTTCACCTTTCGTCATTGCCCTTTTTTTTTTTGCTTTTATTTCACTTTCATCCGCCATCTACGTTATCTCTATTAACTCTCTGCAAGACACAACTTTTTAATATGCCATAGACGATGATCACTTTCTCGATACTGGTGGCTAATTATGCGGTCATATCAAATGTCATCAGTCTAATGAAACCCAAGTTGAGTTATGGGTATCAAAACCTCTCATGGCACACCAACAATCAAAAACAACTTGTCTGTACAAAATAGCTATTCCATTAAATGTTCCCTATTCTGCCATTCTATTTCGAAGATGTGGAAAACGTTATTCATGGTTCCATATTTCATCTTACTTATACATAATTTGGCTATTAGTATAATGTGATTTATAATATTTATCCTCTTACTTGTACATTCGTTATGGTCTTCTTTAACTATCCCAAAGAGTGCTGTCACTTCGTCCATGTCTAATTTATAGCCTGTTTTCATGAAGATGATCTGGCCAATATGATACCAAAATTCTCTGACTTTCTTACAATGATAGAAGAAATGTTCTATATAGTCTCTTTCATTACAATATGCACAGTTTTCCGATGATTTTATTCCTATTCGTGTAAGTAGTATGTTGGTGGGATAGATATTATGTATTAATTTGAAGTGAAGAAGCCTAAGTCTACTTTCACGAGATGCATTCTTTGCTATCATAAAATATTTTGTTATATCTATATCCATCTTTCTTTTCCAAAAGCTCACTCCACAAATAGTGCCATCTCTCGTGTTTAAAAACGAATTTCGTATCTGCTTATTAGTTTTGGCAAAGAAAGATTCTACATGCTCAGGCAGCTTACGGGATCTCACTATTGCTTCCTTTTTTTTTTTTTTTTTTTTTTAAGAGCTCAGATTGAAATGCGATTTTGAATGTCTTCATTCAGTGCATGACTCAGTGATCACTAAATAAAGAAATAATAGGGTACCTAATTAAGCCAACAGACATGAACAACTTCAAATTTTTTTTTTAATTTTTTTAAAAATATATATAGATGCCCATATAGGTGTGTTTGAACATATATGTAGATACTCGGTGGAATTAAGGTCAATAAATAGATGAATAAATAAATAGATGAATAAATAAATAGATGAGTAAGAGAGAACATAATAATATAACCAAGTAAATGAATACACAGCTGTCTATGGGGACTATCCTGGGGATCGGACCCAACTTGAGTCTTTTATATCCCAGAATTGTTAACTACTGAATTCTGTGTTGTCGGCCTTCTCGAACCCTCTAGGTCTTTAACATTATCAGCTGATCAGTTTTAGAGTTCAGTTTTAAACAGCTGGTACTGTAGCAATACAAACACAAGCCAATCATAATAATAATCAGTAAATATATATAATAAACCTGAGTAGAAGTTTTAAAAATACAGATTAAAAGAACAGACAGACATTTCAGAAAAAATATAAAATAAAATAAATCTGTCTTCCATGTGCTACGTGTGTTCCCAATGGTTTTAAATACTAAGAGGATGAGTCATCTATAAAATAATTAATTCAAATATGATGCATAATAGAGTCAATCGAGACAAGGAAAACAAAACAGCAAAAAAAAAAAAAAAAAAGTCTACCAATTTTCTAACCAAATAATAATAATAAAATATTATCAGTACCAGAATATAAAAAATAAAAAGTGACCGTGGAATAACTTTACTTTCATGCACATTGGAATACCAAAATTTGTTGCATTTTTCATCTTTTCGTCATTGCCCTTTTTTTTTTTTTTTTTCTTTATCTCTATTTTACTCGCTCATACAATAAAATTTCCATTCATATTTAACGTTAATGGAGCCTGAGATGAGTTAAGGATACTGAGACATCTCGTGGCGTACAAATAATAACTATTCGATGAAATGTTCTCTATGCTTCCATTCTATTTCAAAGATATGGAAAATATTATTCATGGTTCCATATTTCAGCTTACTTATACATAGCTTGGCCACTAATATAATATGATTTATAGTATTTATTTTCTTACTTGTACATTCGTTACAATCTTTTTTCACTATTCCAAAGAGTGCTGTCACCTCGTTCATGATTAATTTATGGCCCGTTTTCATAAGAATGACATTGGCTATATGATTCCAAAATCCCCTGATTTTCTTACAGTAAAAGAAGACATGCTCTATGTAGTCTCTTTCATTACAATAAGCACAATTTTCTGATGATTTTATTCCTATTCTTGTAAGTAAAATATTGGTAGGGTAGATATTATGGATTAATTTAAAGTGAAGAAGCCTAAGTCTACTTTCCCTAGATGAATTTTTTGCTACCATAAAATATTTTGTGACATCGATATCAAGCTTTCTTTTCCAGAAGCCAACTCCACAACTAGTGCCTTCTCTACTGTTTAGAAATCTATTTCTTATTTGTTTATTAGTTTTGGCAAAGAAACATTCAATATATTCAGGAAGCTTACAAGCTGTCTCTTTTGCTTCCCTAATCATGTTCCTTGTAACACTGCCTAAAAGCGTTCTCTGGTTTTCTGTGAAGGCATTTATCATTGCGTTATATTCAAACATTAGGCTTGGGTAATTTCCTGTTTTTTCCTCTATGGTCTCTCTTCCGATTATTCCTCTCTCGCTCCACACGTCATGTATATATCTTATATTTGCCTTGATCCATTTCGGGAAGAAAAGGAGGTTTCTTTTATATTGGAACAACTTATTATTAAACAAGGGTTGATTTAACAATTCCTGTAGTGACATGTTGTCCGTGTCACTAACAATTACTTTTGTGTCCTTTGCTTCTATCCAGGCACTGGCTACAGTTCGCCAGAACAAAGATGTGATAGTGTTTATTTTTGCCTTATGTTTAAGGCTGAAATTACTTTCTACAAAGTATTTGCTACCCCCAAACTGTGAGAAGAAATGTTCAGAGGTGTTTATGTGGCTTTCATTCGTCCTATTGCCTTTCGATGTCAGCCATTTCATCCACTTCATTAGGAATATTTTCTGTTGGTCCTTTATACTAATCATACCCAATCCTCCTTCAGACAATTCTTTGCAAATTACAGTTCTTTTTACCTTCTCAAATGCTTTCTTATTTGAATATTTTTTCTGCCAGATGAATTTAAATATCTTAGAGTCTATTTCTTGTAGTATGTTTTGTGGCAGACTTACTGATTGTACTATATAGCTCAATTGTGATAGTAGTAAGCTCTTTACCACAGTTACTTTACCATAACATGATAAATTGCGTCTTTTCCATCTTTGGATGATTTCTTCAAGTTTCCTTACCCTTTCTTTCCAATTCTCTTCCACACAGGATATTTCTTTATCAGCATTGAAGTAGATGCCCAGTATTTTCATGTTATCTCCCTTGTTGACCCACGAAATTCCCATATCACAAGTTCTCATATGCCCATCTCCTATTTCCATCCCTTTACACTTGTTCTTATTTAATTTCAACCCTGAAAATTCTCCAAATGCTGCGATGTCTCTGAGAGCTTCTTTGAGGTCATCAGTATGGTTTAACATCAATGTTACGTCATCTGCGTACTGGAGCAGTTTATGATTCAGAGTATTTTCCATTTGTATACACTTGATATCTGGATTATGTCTTATCTTGATGGCCATAATTTCTGCCACCAAAATAAACAGTAGAGGACTGACACAGCAGCCTTGCCTCACTCCACGTTCTGTATTGAACCATTTGGAGACCCAGCCCCCATTTTTTACACAGCTCTCTGTACTCCGTATCAATGTTTTGACATATTGAATAAAGTTATTACCAAAGTTGAAGGTTTCAAGTGCATATATAATTGCTTTTTTTTCAATACTATCGAAGGCCTTTTGGAAATCCAGTGAGACCAAAATGCCTGCCCCACCCTCTCCCTCCCTTGCTAAAGTCAAACAGTCATCTATAGTACGAATCAAATTCGTAATAGATCTGCCTTTAATAAAACCTACCTGATTGCTATGTATGAGTTTATCCATGACCCTCTGGAGTTTTAAGGCTAGACATTTAGAAAAGATTTTATAATCTGTGTTGGTAAGACTCACTGGTCTCCAGTTGTTTATGTTATTCCTCTCTAGATTGTTTCCCTTATGTATTAATGTGATTACTCCCCTTTTTTGAGTGGCTGTAAGTTCTCCCTTTCTAACTGAATATGATAGGCTTTCCCATAGCAATGTTTTAAGTCGAGACCAAAAACATTTATAGAAGGGAGTCGTAAGTCCATCACTCCCAGGTGCTGACTCATTGTTAAGTTTAGATAATGCGTTTCCCATATCTTCTACTGTAATATCTTTTTCCATTAGTTCTTTTTCGCCTTCGTCTAGTATTGGATATTCAGTGTTTTCCAGATAGCCATTCAATAATGTCTTTCCTTCCATTTCTATACTATCTTTCCTATACAGACCCTCAAAAAACTGTCGGATCTGATCCAATATGTCTAACGGTTTTTTAAAGACGTTATCCTTTACCCTTAATTCATATATTGTGTTTACAATTCCGTTCCTCTTTTCTAGTGATAAAAAGTATTTTGTGTTTTTTTCACCCTGCTCTATCCACTTAACTCTCGACCTTATCTGGGCCCCTCTTGCTTTATGTAGCAGAAATATTTCTAAAGTCTGTTTAAGGATTGCCATTTGTTTTTGTAAGTTTTGATTGTTAGGTTCTGCCAGTAACTGCTTATTTGTCCTTTCAATCTCCAGTTCTAATTCCCGTTCTTTATTTTTCCTGAGCTGGTTCTTTGTGTTTGAATACTGTACACAGAAAGATTTTATTTCAACCTTAAGAAGTTCCCATTTAACAGTCGGTTCAAGCTCTGAGTTGTCCCTTGTAAAATCATCTATGAATGCATTCATTTCTAGGACGAAATTGTCATCTTTCAATAAGGAGTTATTAAGTTTCCAGATCGACGGTCCTGTTTTAAATGTATTATCACATATTTTGACTACTACCCCTTTGTGGTCGCTGAAGATCACAATTTCATGGTATGCATTTTCAATATTGGCCAGTAGATTATTATCACAGAAAATGTAATCCAGCCTTCTGGCTATAAACGGTGTGCTTCTAGCCCAAGTGTAGTCTTTCTCGGTCCGGTGAAACAAACGCCACGCGTCAATTAAGTCCAACCTGTCCAACATTTTTTGCAGCTCGCTGGTTTCCCTTACATCATGCGGCTCTCCTGCTACTATATCGAGGTCATTATCAAGGACGACATTAAAGTCCCCACATACTATATTATTGTCATAAGTCGCGATTATTTGGGTCAACTGGTTTAAAAAAGGTATTTTTTCTGCTCTAATTATTGGACCATATATGTTGAAAATGCAAAATTCTGAATCCCGTATTTTAATATAAATGCCTAACACCCGATCTGATGAGTACAACAATCTAATTCCCTCATAACGTAGGTTTCTATTGATGAGAATAATTTGACCTTTACTTCTATTTGTACCCACAGAATAAAACATCTCTCCCCCCCACTCCTTCTTCCACTCCTCCCCCTGTTCACTTGTGACATGAGTTTCCTGTAAACATGAGATATCATATTTTTTGCATTTTTTAAAAATATTGGAACGTTTACTTTTTTTATTTAGGCCTCTGCAATTCAGAGACAGAACAAACATAGGAGTTTTCTAAAAGTGTAGTCCTTATTCGGTCCTGGTCGTTGCCTGCTAAGCACACGTGAATGAGGAGAACTTAAGTTTCGTTTCTCTTTTGGTTGTGCTCCCAACCGCCTACCTCCTCCTCCTGTCGCCTTACTTTCTCACTGGGTGGTTCAATCGTTTCTCCGGCTCTTTTGTTTTGTTGGCCGAGTGCGGACTCACGTAGTCCTCGGGAAGACAAACTCCGAGATCTGTTTAGAAGTATTTGTTTTATGTCTGTTTGTTTACTTGTAGCACCTCGCTCACCTATTCGTGTTTTGGGGCGACTTACGTGTGCCCCCTGACTGGTCACACCTGCATAATTAGCTTTAGATGAGCAAGTACTTACCGTGTTAGAGTTTGTTGTGTGTTGGTCTAATTGTTCTGTGTTTGGAATATTGGCTGTGTGTGTTACTGATACACTTTCCTCTGTGTCCTTACACACAAGATCCGATGGAAAGCTATTCAACTTGTCAAGGCTTAAGGCAAAGACCAAGGTTAGACAGTTGCTTATTAAAGAGCTTTTATTCGCTGATGATGCAGCACTTGTGGCCCATGATGAGGAGACACTACAACGGCTGATGGATCGCCTGTCATCTGCATGCGAGGCCTTCGCACTCACCATCAGTGTCAAGAAAACAGTCGTGCTGGTGCAAGGCGTCTCCCAAGAGCCGACGATCACACTCAACGAAAAACCATTAATAGTGGTGAGTAAATTCACATACCTTGGGTCAACAGTAACATCAAATCAGTCCTTGGATGATGAACTTGATATCCGGATCGGGAAAGCAGCCACCACTTTCAGCAGATTGATGAAGAGAGCTTGGAACAACACACGGCTCACAATGAAGACCAAGATGCTGATTTACAGAGCATGCATACTGAGCACTCTGATGTATGGTGCAGAAACATGGACAACCTATGCTCATCAAGAGAAGAGATTGAACAGTTTCCACCTGAGATGTCTTCGCCGCATTCTGAACATCAAGTGGCAGGACAAAGTCACAAATGCAGAAGTCCTGGAAAAAGCCAAACTACCAAGTCTCACAGCTCTCCTGAAGCAACGCAGATTGCGATGGCTAGGCCACGTCAGACGAATGGAGGACGGGCGCATACCCAAAGACATGCTGTATGGAGAACTGAAGGAAGGCTCAAGACCAAAAGGACGCCCAAAGCTCCGGTTCAAGGATGCATGCAAACGTGACATGAAGTCTTTCCAGATCAATGACGGAAACTGGGAATGCACAGCAGAAGAAAGAGACGCATGGCGACACCAATTACGCCAAGGAATGAAACATCATGATGCAGACTGGCTAAACAACATGAAGCAGAAAAGAGAACGGAACAGGAAAGAAGACAGAAATGTTGAAACATCAGGAACATTTACATGTGACAACTGCCAGAGAGTGTGCAGGTCACGGATAGGACTCTCCAGCCACAGAAGAAGATGCACTTAGATTAATCGATGTGCTTCATAGTTTGTTTTTATGTGAGTATGTGTGTATAAATGCTTCTTCGTGTGTCTGTGTGTATGCATGTGTTAACCACACGACATTGTTTAAGTTGCCCCCTTTTACATGCTGCAATGTCCACCATCTCACGTAGATGTACGGATGCCATATAGATCACTGAGTCATGCACTGAATGAATTCATTCAAAATCGCATTTCAATCTGACCTCTTAAAAAAAAAAAAAGAGCGCAAGGGAAAAAAAGAATGAAAGAATGACCGAATGAAATGAAACTACTCCACTGCGCCCGTCCTCTGCTGCACGTTGGAAATGTGGCAGTGTGGGAGTGGCGAAACGAGCCTTGTAGTAACACTGTGTATGGGCTAAATCTGGGTCTGTACCTGCGTGTGAATTGTGAATATTAATTAGATCAAAATGCTGGCTTTCACTGTGTGGATCGAAGGAAAAGAAAGTGAATGGTATTCGCATGTACATGGATGAAGATACAATAAGATCATTATTGTGTGGTGTGGGAAGAAAGTAGGACTGGATCGATCGATGACTAACCGAAAGGCGCTTGGTCATTGCCCTTTTTTTTTTTGCTTTTATTTCACTTTCATCCGCCATCTACGTTATCTCTATTAACTCTCTGCAAGACACAACTTTTTAATATGCCATAGACGATGATCACTTTCTCGATACTGGTGGCTAATTATGCGGTCATATCAAATGTCATCAGTCTAATGAAACCCAAGTTGAGTTATGGGTATCAAAACCTCTCATGGCACACCAACAATCAAAAACAACTTGTCTGTACAAAATAGCTATTCCATTAAATGTTCCCTATTCTGCCATTCTATTTCGAAGATGTGGAAAACGTTATTCATGGTTCCATATTTCATCTTACTTATACATAATTTGGCTATTAGTATAATGTGATTTATAATATTTATCCTCTTACTTGTACATTCGTTATGGTCTTCTTTAACTATCCCAAAGAGTGCTGTCACTTCGTCCATGTCTAATTTATAGCCTGTTTTCATGAAGATGATCTGGCCAATATGATACCAAAATTCTCTGACTTTCTTACAATGATAGAAGAAATGTTCTATATAGTCTCTTTCATTACAATATGCACAGTTTTCCGATGATTTTATTCCTATTCGTGTAAGTAGTATGTTGGTGGGATAGATATTATGTATTAATTTGAAGTGAAGAAGCCTAAGTCTACTTTCACGAGATGCATTCTTTGCTATCATAAAATATTTTGTTATATCTATATCCATCTTTCTTTTCCAAAAGCTCACTCCACAAATAGTGCCATCTCTCGTGTTTAAAAACGAATTTCGTATCTGCTTATTAGTTTTGGCAAAGAAAGATTCTACATGCTCAGGCAGCTTACGGGATCTCACTATTGCTTCCTTAATCATGTCCTTTGTGACTCTGTTTAATAATTTCCTCTGGTTTTCCGTAAAGGCATTTGCCATTGCATTATATTCAAACAGTAGTCCTGGATAATTTCCTATCTTTTCCTGTATTATCTCCTTTCTAATTACCCCTTCCTCATTCCATATGTCATATACATATCTAATATTTGCTTCAACCCATTTTGGGAAAAAAAGGAGTTTTCTTTTATATTGAAACAATGTATTATTAAATAAAGGTTGATTTAATAAATCTTCTTGTGAGAGGTTATCCATATCGTATTCTACTACTTTTGTATCCTTGGCCTCTATCCAGGTACTAGCTACAGTTCTCCAGAATAAAGATTTGATATTATTTATTTTTACCTTATGTTTGATGCTTAAATTACCTTCTACGAAGTATTTGCTCCCTCCCAATTGTGAGAAAAAGTGTTCAGAAGTATTTACACGTCCTTCATTCATTCTATTACTTTTCGATGTCACCCCTTTCATCCACTTCATTAGAAACACTTTCTGCTGATCCTTTAAACTAATCATACCTAAACCTCCTTTAGAGAATTCTTTGCAAATTACAGTTCTTTTTACCTTCTCAAATGCTTTCTTATTTGAATATTTTTTCTGCCAAATGAATTTAAATATCTTAGTATCTATTTCTTGCAATATATTTTGCGGTAAACTCAGGGACTGTATTATGTAGCTCAGCTGTGACAATAGAAGGCTCTTTACCACAGTTATTTTACCATAACATGATAAATTGCGTCTTTTCCATCTTTGAATGATTTCTTCAATTTTTCTTATCCTTTCATTCCAGTTCTCTTCTACGCATGATATTTCTTGATCAGCATTAAAATAAATGCCCAGTATTTTCATATTATCTCCTTTCTTAAGCCACGATATTCCCACATCACAGGTTCCCACAATCCTATCACCTATTTCCATCCCCTTGCATTTGTTTTTATTTAATTTCAACCCTGAGAATTCCCCGAATGTTTCGATGTCTCTAAGAGCTTCTCTCAAATCATTAGTGTGGTTTAACATCAATGTTACATCATCTGCGTATTGGTATAATTTATTATCCAGGGTATTTTTTAATTGTATGCATTTTATATGCGAATTATATCTTACCTTAATGGCCATAATTTCTGCCACTAAAATAAAAAGTAGAGGGCTGACACAACAGCCTTGCCTCACTCCGCGTTCCGTTTTAAACCAGTTTGAGACCCAGCCTCCATTTTTTACACAGCTTTCAGTATTTCGTATCAATGTTTTAATATATTGAATAAAGTTATTGCCAAAATTGAAAGCTTCAAGTGCATATATGATTGCTTTTTTATCAATACTATCGAACGCCTTTTGGAAATCTAGCGAGACTAAGATACCTGCCCCATCTTCCTCCTTCCTTAATAGGGTCATACAATCATCTATAGTACGAATCAAATTTGAGATCGATCTGCCTTTGATAAAACCCACCTGATTATTATGTATAAGTTTCTCCATAACCCTTTGAAGTTTCAGCGCTAACCATTTAGAGAAAATTTTATAATCTGTATTAGTAAGGCTCACTGGTCTCCAATTATTTATATTATTTCTCTCTAAGTTGTTTCCCTTATGCAGTAGTGTAATTACGCCCCTTTTTTGCGTTGTTGTAAGCTCTCCCTTTATCACTGAGTCGGACAGACTTTCCCACAACAATGTTTTCAGTCGTCCCCAGAAACACTTATAAAAGGGAGTCGTCAGTCCATCACTCCCAGGTGCTGACTCATTATTAAGTTTAGATAGTGCGTATCCAAGTTCTTCTACTGTAATCTTATCTTCCATTATTTCTTTTTCGCTTTCATCTAATACTGGGTATTCGATATTTTCTAAATAGCTATTCAATAATGACTTTACATCGGTTTCTGCACTCTCTTTCTTATACAAGTTTTCAAAAAACTGTCGAATCTGATTCAATATTTCTAATGGCTTTTTGAAGGCGTTATCATTCACCCTTAGTTCATAAATAGTGTTTGCAGTCCCCTTTCTCTTTTCTAATGATAGGAAGTATTTTGTGTTCTTTTCGCCCTCCTCTATCCACTTAACTCTCGATCTTATCTGAGCCCCCCTTGCTTTGTATAAAAGAAATACTTCTAAGTTCTGTTTTAAGATTGCCATTTCTTTTTGTAGGTTTTCATTACTCGGTTCTGCGAGTAACTGCTTATTTACCCTTTCAATATCTAGTTCTAAATCTCGTTCTTTATTTTTCCTGAGCTGGGTCTTTGTTTTCGAATATTGTATGCAGAGAGATTTCATTTCAGTTTTTAAAAGTTCCCATTTAATAGTCGGCTCAAGCTCTAAGTTGTCCCGAATAAAAACGTCAATGAGCATATTCATTTCCAGAATGAAATTATCATCTTCCAGCAGTGAGTTGTTGAATTTCCAGATTGATGGTCCTTTTTTAAATGAAGCAGTACATATTTTTGCTATGACCCCTTTGTGGTCGCTGAGTGTAACAATTTCATGATAAGCATTTTCGATGTGGGCTAATAGGTTGTTATCACAAAATATGTAATCTAACCTTCTAGCTATAAAAGGTGTTTTTCTGGCCCAAGTGTAATCCTTTTCGGTCCCATGGTAGCAACGCCACGCGTCGAACAAGTCTAGCGTGTCAGTCATTTTTTGTAGCTCGAGAATTTCTTTTCGATCATGTGGCTCTCCAGCTACAATATCTAGGTCATTATCCCGAACGATATTAAAATCTCCACATATTATCTTATTATTATATAAAGACAGTGTTTGGGTCAGCTGAGATATAAACGATGCTTTTTCTGCTTTCATTACTGGGCCGTATATGTTGAGGATGGAAAATTCTGATCCCCGTATTTTAATATTGATACCTAAAACCCGCGCGGATGAATACACCAGTCTGATTTCTTCGAAACTAAAATTTTTATTGACGAGTATGATTTGGCCTTTACTTCTGTTTGTACCAGCGGAATAGAACATCTCTCCTCCCCATTCTTTCTTCCACTCTTCTCCCTGTTCATCTGTAACATGCGTTTCTTGTAAACATGCGATATCGTACTTTCTGCATTTTTTAAAAATAAATACACGTTTAATTTTTTTATTTAAGCCTCTGCAGTTCAGAGACAATACCAGCATGGGGGTTTTTCTGAAAGCGTAGTCCTTTATCGGTCCTTGTCGTTTCCCGGTTGTCACACACGACGGGGGTTCAAATTAGGTTTCCTTTCCCTGCTGGCTGTGCTCGCAGCCTTCTGTTTCCTCCTCCTCCTGTCTCCTCACTTTTTCATTTGGTGAATCAATTGTGTCGCCGGCTCTTTTGTTCTGTAGGCTGTGTGAGCGTTGTTGTCCTCGACACGACATACTCCGTGAGCGGTTTAACATCATTTGTTTTATGTTTGTTTGTTTACCTGTTCCTCGTTCACCTGTTCTGTCTTTTGTTTTTGGTCTACTGTTGTGTGTTCCCTGGCTAGTTGTATCTGCATAAGTAGGTGAGCGAATACTTGTGTTTGTTGTGTGCTTGTCTGAGTCGTGCTCTGTGTTTGGAATGTCATTGTGTGTCACTGATATGTTTTCCCCTTTGTCGTTGTCATCGTCAACTGGTGTCCTGTTAGTGTCACTGTTCTTTGGGTGTCGTAATGGTCGGATCTGTTCCCTGTAATAAACCGTCCCTCTCCATATACCTATAGGGATGGAAACTTCTAAATTGATTGCAGGGATGTCTGTGTACATAAAGCGCCTGCCTGTTTTATACCCAGTCCACCCTCCGTTCTCGTCTCTATAGTGTTCCTCTTTTATTGCTGACCTTAGCACTACCCCTTTGACAGTTAACGCCTTCTCTATCTCCTCGTTACTTACTGACAGAGGTATACCTCCGATAATAATCTTCGTAGTGCTTCGTCCTGTATCCGAGAAAGCAAAGGGATTTCTTGCCAATAGTGACACCGATTGGCCCATGAAGATAATCCCTTGAGTAAGCAATTTTTGTCTAGCCCCCGCCCCTTTTACATAAATCCTCCATAAACCCCCAATCTTCTGAGCTCCCTCAATACCTTGAGGACCTGTCGTAGCCTCACAGGCTCTACACAAGTCTAGTCCCTTAATTAAACTACCATCTGGAGGGGCAATAGTTGAGTGCAAGATAAAGCACACCCCGCGCCCAGTTATATCCGCACTAGCCCCGCTCGCCGTGTTAGAATCCGCCATCTTGCACAGCTAAAATTTGATAAGTGAGCTGAGCACGACAAACAGAAGCGCAGAATAGGCAAAAAGAGCAGTCGAGCGCTTTAGAGAAAATTCCACATATAACTAAGATCCACTTACCGGAATCCTCCTATGGAAACGATAACACAAAATCCCTCTGCACCTAGATATACTTCCAAATGTGCAGAGCCAGTGTATCTGCCGGCTTTGACCCCAAAGCCAGTGAGTTAATTACATGCCGACCTTTCAATTGTAAAGAGCAGTATTATTTATATTCAACCAAGTCTTTAATACATTTATTTATTTATCTGTTTATTTATTTAACTATACTGAAGCAGTGGGAGTAAAATATGCACACATCTGATTGTTGTTCTTTTTCTATGTTTATCCTGAACAGCGATGCTATCAGCTGAGAGTGGAAGTGCGTCAGAAAGAGAGGGACTATTTCGCTCTATACTCATATTTCAAAATTAATGGCGCGAACGACAACTACAGACTTTGGATTGGTCATTTTATTGACGGCAACACTTATGACAGTATGGACTATGTCTCTGGGCAGCCATTCACAACTAAGGTAATTCAATAATTAATTATTATTGTAAGTAATCTGATCTTGCCACTCCAAATTTTCAAGTCTTCCTGATCTGGTATATTTTCCATGTTATTTTTTTTCTCCATTACTTTGTGTCTAGATGTCTGTCTTCATTTATCAATTGCTGCATCGCACTCATCAACTCAGATGCAACGAAGTTCATAAAGGATTCCTACATGATCGAGGTAAAGACTGCAACTGCACTTCTGATACTGAGCACGTGCACTTTCTTTCTGAATTCTTAAGTGTGGCTATTGCGGTTTAATAAGTCTGTGGGTAACTCATCATTGATTTTGTTCCTTTTCTGCCAAATACCACAAGATGCTGATCTATAGGACCAATCTTTCCTCCTCAGCTTTTGCACGTTGCTTGATTTAAACTAAAGTTTAGGGGAAAAAAAATTGTACAATGAATTCATGTACATGTTTTTTTATTCAGTGGAGACGACAGAAAAAGGTGACACTTTCAGAGTTGCGTTTAATTGGGATACCATTGGCATACTGTGTCGAGAAGGGCGAGCATTCGGTATTTAGAAGATATACCACCATATTTTTTTTTTCTTCTGCCTACTCGTCTGTGTGTAGAACGAATGATTACTGTACACGCTGATGGAGAACAGAATTATAGGACCATCTATAAAAATAGTAAATTATTAACTATGCCAGTCCTTAAAGGTTGAAATTATACAAACAGGCGGTGACTTTTTTTCTGGACCTTTCTTCGTCAGGATCGTGACAATGATGCGGCACCCTATAACTGTGCTGTTGAATATCCAGGGGGATGGTGGCACAAAAAGTGCGTGACAGGTTACCTGAACGGCATTTGGAAAACAGAGTTTGGAACTAGATGGAAGACTGATAAGGACACCTACATTACTGGGCTTACAGGGATCGATTATACGGAGATGAAAATTCGGCCCTGTGACTGACCAGTAACATTTAACTACAAAAAGTGTATTGTTGTCGTTGTCAAAGAATAAAGCCTTTTTTTCCAGGCATTTTTCTGGAAAGTAAATTTCTCTTCCTTTTTACAACCATAATTGTATGGGATAAAATCATGTAGATTATGTAAGTGTGCCACGAGAGTTTAACACATGGGTGACCTTGCCTACGAGATTGATTGACAAAATTCAATGTCCGATGGCACAAAGTCAGATTTTGAATAAAGCCTGAGATGGTGGCTTTGTATGATACAGCAAATCACACAACAACA
Source organism: Onchidella celtica (assembly GCA_963931925.1). Classification (NCBI taxonomy): domain Eukaryota; kingdom Metazoa; phylum Mollusca; class Gastropoda; order Systellommatophora; family Onchidiidae; genus Onchidella; species Onchidella celtica. Next base: position 35,031,826 of record OZ007584.1, on the reverse strand, counting down.
GAGTCACTAGTTAGGGCAAATAAAACACTTCGCCACACAACAAGTCATGTTCTTCATTTCTGAAATAAAACATGAATAATTATCATGCTGAACTAATGGGGGTGTCATTTAGTGCAGTTAAGGTTTTGTGGACAGTCATGTTTTCCACAATAAACTAATTTGCCATCAGGATTAGAGTAAAATTGCCCTAGACGTTCCTGTATCTGTAATAATGTGTAATGGTATCATAGGAGCATGTCAATATATATGTATAATTTTTTATTTAGAAGCAAGTATGTCACGAGCAGATTTAAGGTCTTGGGGATCTAACCCGACTGCACGAGAGGCAGCTAACTCACAGTCGGACACAAACACACAAGAAATTATTAAATAACAAGAGTATAGGTTTGTCAGGCCGGCCGGGCCGTGATGATTACATAAATATGGATATACGAAACAAAAGACAATAGAGGTATGTTCAAAATAAAGTTCCAAAATGCTAACTTATACTAAGCCATCTACCATAATTAATATTCAATTGGTGTATCATTATAAGAAACCAGATATCAATCTATAGTAGCAGTTGAGTCGCCACTGGCCAGTCGCCAGGCAAACTCTCAAGAAATAATATGGGTTCCCAATGCACACTGAATGCTAGGAGAGCCCAGTACGTTCAAAGCCTACAGAAGCACGATTTCGGCTTGCAGGTATTAAGTAGCTTGTACATATAATTCTATACATGCAATCACTCTAATATTCATATCAATATCAATGGGCTCGTGCCGTGATGAGTCACAAGCTAACAATAAGTCCTCAAATGCCCATAGATAATTTTGTTATCAGCTGACGCTCGTTCGTCGAGTCCAAGCTGTGGTTTTCTCTGACTTACTATGAGGCTGTGGGTTTTCTGTCTATCTCTGAACTTCTATGATTATGAGTTAATAAGATCAGTTACCGTTATTCACGTCTAACTGGTAGGCGCGAAAAATCAGGATAACGCAGTGTGGACTCTTTAGGTGAGTCCACCCAGACTTTCTTTCTAGAGCTCTCTCTGTTACTTCTATCAGCTCTCTCTATATGCTACGTCAGTCCGATGATAATGGACTGCTCGTCTTCGTGCCACACAGTTCAGGTACTGGCCAACCGGAGATACTTCACGGAACGATGCTTGGCTTCTTGTCTGTACTCATTGAATTGCAACGTTACACGATCTTTTATACTAGCCAAATACCCAGCAGGGTTAGCCCGCTGGTAAAATTAGTTCAGCAATCTCATTGGCCGAAACCCCCACCATTTGGAAAGTAAGGATATGTCTGCAATATTCTACTAGCCAGTTAACGTGCAAAAACTTGTCTAGTTATACTTAACAATGTCGGCAATCCCCACCTTGTCTCACCCCTACTCCATTACTTCTAATCACGAACATCAAAAACCCAAAAGCGTGAATCTATTTTAACTTTATAATTCTTTACTCACAAACAATAATCGCGGGGACCGTTCAAGGCCACCAGCCAATTTCTCATGGCCCTGACAAGTAAACAACTCACGGCTCTGTGTGAATTTTAATAACACAAGACTCATGACAAAGTAAACCTTGACATTTTTACATAGGCTTTTCCTGAAGTTAACGACTTGATTTGACATGATACGTTTGTATAAAGATTCCAATGCCATGACAATAACACTAGTGTCAGGTATAATCAAATCAACACGAACACTTTTACTCAACGGGCATATTAAGGAAAAATGTATATTATTATGTTATCTGATTTCATTCGCTCTAAACACACCCTGTCACCTCTTTCTCACATCGAGACTGCTATCTTCTACATAAACATTAATTTTGTGTGTCTATTTTGTCAATAAACCAACAAAAAAAAATCTTCCAAGTATCACTGGGTTTTCGCGGAGACTTGTGCTTCGATGAGATCATTTGTGCAATACGTCATATACTCCGAACCCAACCACGTAAAGAGCCGGACACAGATCTAAGCGAATCTGAGACTCGAGGTTATTGCTAGATTTAAATGAAAACAAAAAAAAAAAGATAAATCCCTGCAAATTTGAACTGGAAAAATGAAAAGAAGGGATCCCACAGACAAAGGAAGTCGCACTAAACTGTTGGACATGGACTGGTGAGTCGAGTTTTATTTTCGAGAAAGGCTCGCTGAAGGAATAATGAAAGACATCCCATTAATTTATGCCTGTGTTGATAAATATCACAAACCAAGGTAATTTAACACTATTTTATAATTATGCCTCATTTTTGTAAATTCAGATTTACTTTCCAGTCTCTTGTCCTCAATAGAACTCAGTCCATTTCTCTAGAGTGTCTTAGTTTAATTTAGTGACTTCAGCATTTTCAGTAATGTCTTTCGACTTTTCAACATGAAATTTTGATAAAAAGACACTTTTCCCCAGACAATGAAGCGCCAACTGTTACAGATCTAGAACTTTTTTTTTCATTAACTGCACGAGAAAGTTATAAAAGTAAACTGTCGGATAGGAATTTCAATTCTAGTTCATGTAAGTACCACTGAAATAAGACCTCTAAAGCAGTGGTTCTCACCGGGGGTGAGTCTCAGGTGAGCAAAAACGACAAAATGGCCGACTGGGGGCGAAAACGACAAGATCGGTGATAGATGGGGGTGGTGTGGGGGGGGGGGTGAAAACGCGAGGGGGCGAATTAATACTTTTCCTCATAAGGGATTACAGTTTTGCACAATGTCTTGACCATAATTTTATTTCTTTTTAGTCTAGAATCATATTATTTATGCCCATTCTTAGAAAACAAATCCTGTCAAGTATATGCTGTTGAATTTCCTTAGCCGTCCAGGAAATTGCCAGTAGATCTAAATGATGGACTTTGAAGGATTACTTTAGAGAGAAAGCCGTACGAAGATCAATATAATTTCAGTTGCAACAGATGGAGAACCTGTCAATGATGGGATGGCATCAGAGCTTCATAGATTTTATAAACATACAAGTTTCTGGCCTTCTCGAAAGCTGAACGATTTGATCGTCTTCTTCCCAGGGTCAGCTGCTAGTCAGTAAGTAACTGACTTCGACGGTTTCTACGAGCTGTTTGAATCAGTGCGGGAATTTTATTAATTAATTAATTTTTTTTAAGCTGAAAGACTCAGGATGTCAGCCTGGAGAGAGAATACAGAAGCTGCCTGCACGTTAGAAATGTTTCCCAGCTTTAATGAAGTGAGTGAACTTTAACACACTATCTTTAAATCAAAGTACGTCCTGTCGTCTTTTTCCGTGGAGCTGGATTTATGGAAAACAGGGTCGAATCGTTCACTTCCTTCAACTTGGCGGAGTCATGCACAGGCGATTTTAGGACATCCGAGATCTATGTGTCCCTGAGTGGATTATGAACTCTAATTGTTACGAAGCACGTTGTCGCCCAGGCGTTTGCAAGAAGGATTGCTCGATTTCCTGCACTGTATCGAGGGTCAAGCCATTTTCAAACAAGAGGGTTACAAAGTTTTCGGGATATAACACCAGAACAGATATTCTTCCCTCAAGAAGGACTTTTCTTCTCCCTCTAGTGGCCTTTCCCCAAAATGTATATATCTCTAGTTTGTCAAAATGTATATCTCTCTAGTTTGTCAAAATGTATATATCTCTAGTTTGTCAAAATGTATATATCTCTAGTTTGTCAAAATGTATATATCTCTAGTTTGTCAAAATGTATATATCTCTAGTTTGTCAAAATGTATATATCTCTAGTTTGTCAAAATGTATATCTCTCTAGTTTGTCAAAATGTATATATCTCTAGACATCTTTTCTGAGCACTGACTAGGCACTACAACTTTAACTCGCCTCATTATTTTCTCTGAATCACTTCGTTACTGAGTAGTGAGTGAGTGAGTGCGTGAATGAGAGAGTGAGTGAGTGGGTGAGTGATTGAGTGAGGGAGTTGTAATATTTTCTATCATGCCATCTACAAACAATTTGTTCAGTCATTTTGTACTTACCGCCTGAGCCTGAAATGAAAAAATGGTGAAAGTTGTAAAAAAACATGATGTCTGTTTAATATAATTCTGGTAATACATGGCAAGCATTAAAAATGAATGAATGAAGAACGGACATAAGATGAGTAAAAAAATAAAGTTGTTAAAGGAGAGTGAATGATTGAGAGAATGTGGTAATGATTCCTAGTTGGGTGTTAGACAACTGTGTGTGCATGAATAATGCGAACTGGCTGTTGTAAAATATTGACTGCGCGCGGTGAAGGAGACAGTAGTTAATGTTGATGGCCATGATAAATAGATGAATAAGTAACAGATTTTAATAAACAAGTTAGGAAGAAAGAATAAATTTGGCAATTGAAAAGGCCAAGTGAAAGTTATTGATTTCATATTAAAAGTAATCATTGTTATATCCTCTGTAAGTTTCTACTAAGATTGGCAATTAAATTGGCGCATGGTTTAATAATTGTAACATTTAATTAAAAAAATAACACTCCTCCATAGAGATGAAGAAGGAATGAATGAAGGACTGATTAAGTTAGAGGTTTCTATGGTGGCTTACTGAAGGCCCATAATGCATGAGTGTAGGGATTTGGAAATTATAATATATCAAATTAATATTTAAATACGAAATGAGTCGACAACGAAGTAGTTAAACGTTATAAAAATGTATTATGTTTTTTGTACTTACTTTCTGGACGAACTGAAAATATAAATAGTTATAAAGTTTAATATGGAAGTAAAGGTGGAAATCTTGCCATAATTATGGTAAAAGGAAGAAGCATGGATGAATGAGTAAGTTAGTGGGTGTGAGTGAGTGAGTGGGTGTGAGTGATTGAGTGGGTGTGAATGAGTGAATGACTGAATGACTGAGTGAGTGAAGTGTCAATGAATGAGTGATTAGTTGCTAAGCGAGATAGTGGACATGAGATACAAGGAGGGGGAACTGCTGAATTATAAATGGATCGGACATCGTCAGAGAAGTAATCTATTGAAATTTGGGAAAATTCTATGAATGATCGAATCAAGGAAGAAAATGATGAACTGCGCATTTGAAAATACTTTAAAAAGCTACCTTTTTCTGTTACTGTTACGATTCTTGCATGCCATTGGCAAGCAAAGGTTTGTACTTACCCTGAAAGTCTGAAAATAAGAATAGTGAAAGTTTATTAGTAAAGAGAAATGAAAAAGCACGATATCTATTTAAAATTGTTTCTGTAAACACATGGGAAGTATTCAAAATAAATGCAAGAAGAAAGGACATAAAATGAGTCAATAGCCAAGTGGTCAAGAGAGTGAATGGCAGAGAGAATGGAGAATGAAGAGGGAAATCCATTGTGATTGTTTGAAAGTAAACAATCTACTGAGAGGGATGAAAAGTCTACTACATCAATGGGTGACTATAAATTAGTGATTGTACGAAAAGAAGATAAAAGTCAGTGTGGTTGTGAATGAGTGAGTGAGTGAGGAAATGAGTGAGCGAGTGAGTGAGTGAGTGAGTATGTGTGTGTGTGTGTGTGTGTGTGTGAGTGAGTGACCGACAATTTGTACTTACCACCAGAACCTGAAAATACAAAAGGTCGAAGTCAATTATCAAAACATCTATGGACAAAAAACATGACATCTTAGCCTAACACCTATCTCACCCCCCCCCCCCCCCCAGTTAACGACACTGTGTGAAAAGTGTCTCACCCCCCCCTCCATTTTTTTTTTACCACCGGTGTCGCTGACCCAGATCTTATTTGTGTGTCAGCCCCGACACTGCGTGTTTTTTTATTGTAAATTTCAACAACAGAGATACTCTTCTCGCCAGTCCCATGCTTTGTCATTCCTATACAGCTGAAGGATTGATTGAAATATTAGTGGCAGAGGATTAGAAAAGGCATGATGGATTAACTGAGAGAATTATGAACAGCCGGGCATGGAGCCGAGAAGGTATGGGAATTTATTTCGTGTAAAATACTAGAACGTTGAAATTTCGTAGACTCCATGATTTAGGCTACTCCACCTCTTGTCTTCCATGATAGTGCTTTGTACTATAGTCTTATCCCCACTCATTCTCTTACTGACAATGACTAACATTCTCTTTTGCCAAAATATCAAAGACTTGTTTCAGTCTGTATATATATATATATCCCTGTATTCCATGCAAATGGAGAACAGGTAGACAAAATTCAATTATATTGATTCTAACGGTAAAATATCAAATTCCTGCATGATAAAGTCAAAGAACAATCCAGAGAATAAAGATTGAAGAGACGAACTTTAAGAGAGGGAGTTAGAAAGATTCAGGGCAGAGAAAATGTGTGTTATGTGTAGCTGAGCCAAGTAGGGGACAACTGGGTAAACCACCGACAGGAAAAGTCAGACAGTGAGAGTGAAATGAACATGTGATTGACTAAGCGAAAAAGTGAATAAATTAAAACGTTGTCTGGGTGACTTAGAGAGTGAGTGAGTGAATGAGTGAGTTGGTGGTATGTGTCACAGAGACGAAATATTTCAAAAAGAAAAAAGTTGTAGCAAAGCCTCCCGTAAGAAATGATACAAAAACGATACAATGAAACGCTAAAGCAGAGGGAGACACATCGAGTCTTCGGTATAATTATTTACCTTTGTCAGGTAAGACAAAAATTAAAAAAGTAAAAGTAAGAAGATGGAAAATGGAACCAATAAAACATTTGAACAAATATTTAAAAAATAAAAAATGTAGAATGTAAAACTAGAAAGAGTGAGCATGAGATAGAAGTTAGTGGGCGGGGTGAAAGGGGGGGGGGGGTTCTAAAAATATACCAGGGCGTCGTAAGGTAAGAATGGACTGGAATTTGGGAGAATTATAATTTCAAACTAAATGATGGATTATGTAAGAACGTGTTTGGACCAGGGAATGTAATTTTAAAAATGATTAAATTTAAGGGTGAATGAAAGCAGGGATGCAGCCTAATATATTCGACGCCGCTTCTAACAAGAATACAATTTTCCTGCATTGAGCGGTGTGTGTTTTTATTATCCTCAGGTACAACTGAAAGTGAAAAAAAGTATTTTTTCCGAATACAATGACTAAAAATTCATCCTGTTTAAAAGTTACACTGACCCACATGGCTTTGAAACGATTGGTAACTCAATAGATACATAATTAACTAGTAACAGTAATATGAAAAAGAGAATCAGAGAGGAGAGTAAAGAATGAATGAAAGAAAGTCCGAGTGGCGGATGTCTGACAGCTGTACGTTGAAGGCGTATTTGAGTGTCCGGATTGAGCTACTGTAGGATACTGATTCAATATAGTTTAATTTAGCAGTTGTTCTAAACCTGCTCACACTGATACGTGAACAAATGTGAATTAGATAAACAACTGCAGAAGAAAGCATGAATTACGCAGTTGGAGAGATCAAGTGAACGTGATAAGGATAATAAGGAAAGAGGACAGCGAGCAGTTGAAATCTGTCACCTCATTATTTAACATCAAACTAGTGACATTTTTTTCCGGTTATTATAAAAATGTTTTTATGTCATTTATAAACAATTCGTTAAGTTTTCCATGTACTTACCACCCCTTCACGCTGAAAATAAAAACGGTCAAAGTTCATTATTAAAACAAGAGGCAACAGACGTTTTGGTACCTACATAATACTGTTATTGTATAAAACACATCAATAATTCAAAATGAACGAAAGAAAGAAGGACATAATTGGGGTCAGTGGCAAGTAATGCAGACACGGGTAAAAAGAAGAAAATGAATATCAAGGCATAAAAGTAAGTAAACAAGTAAGTGGTGAGCTACACCAAGGTGGCTCATCACCTAATTATTATGCATTACATTATAACACTACTCACTGTCCATCATGGGCAGCATCACACTATAACATTACTCACTGTCCATCATGGGCAGCATCACACTATAACACTACTCACTGCCCATCATGGGCAGCATCACACTATAACACTACTCACTGCCCATCGTGGGCAGCATCACATTATAACGCTACTCACTGCCCATCATGGGCAGCATCACACTATAACACTACTCACTGTCCATCATGGGCAGCATCACACTATAACACTACTCACTGCCCATCATGGGCAGCATCACACTATAACACTACTCACTGTCCATCATGGGCAGCGTCACACTATAACACTACTCACTGTCCATCATGGGCAGCGTCACACTATAACACTACTCACTGTCCATCATGGGCAGCGTCACACTATAACACTACTCACTGTCCATCATGGGCAGCATCACACTCTAACATTACTCACTGTCCATCATGGGCAGCATCACACTATAACACTACTCACTGTCCATCATGGGCAGCATCACACTATAACACTACCCACTGTCCATCATGGGCAGCATCACACTACAACACTACTCACTGTCCATCATGGGCAGCATCACACTATAACACTACTCACTGCCCATCATGGGCAGCATCACACTATAACACTACTCACTGTCCATCATGGGCAGCGTCACACTATAACACTACTCACTGTCCATCATGGGCAGCGTCACACTATAACACTACTCACTGTCCATCATGGGCAGCGTCACACTATAACACTACTCACTGTCCATCATGGGCAGCATCACACTCTAACATTACTCACTGTCCATCATGGGCAACATCACACTATAACACTACTCACTGTCCATCATGGGCAGCATCACACTATAACACTACCCACTGTCCATCATGGGCAGCATCACACTATAACACTACTCACTGTCCATCATGGGCAGCATCACACTATAACACTACTCACTGCCCATCATGGGCAGCATCACACTATAACATTACTCACTGTCCATCATGGGCAGCATCACACTATAACACTACTCACTGTCCATCATGGGCAGCATCACACTATAACACTACTCACTGTCCATCATGGGCAGCATCACACTATAACACTACTCACTGCCCATCATGGGCAGCATCACACTATAACACTACTCACTGCCCATCATGGGCAGCATCACACTATAACATTACTCACTGCCCATCATGGGCAGCATCACACTATAACATTTATTTACTCACTGCCCATCATGGGCAGCATCACACTATAACACTACTCACTGCCCATCGTGGGCAGCATCACATTATAACGCTACTCACTGCCCATCATGGGCAGCACCACACTATAACACTACTCACTGCCCATCATGGGCAGTCAGTAGTGTTACAGTGTGATGCATAATATAATTAATAGACAACTGAGCGAATGCGTGAGTTAATGATTGAGCTAGTAAGTGAATGAGTGGGTGGGTGGGTGGGTGGGTGGGTGAGTGTGTGAGTGGTGAGTGGTGAGTGGGTGACTGAGTGAGTGAGTGAGTGAGTGAGTGAGTGAGTGAGTTAGTGAGTAAGTGTATGAATGAATGACTGACGGAGGGACTGAGTGAATGAGTGAGATAAAATTTTTTGTTATGCCACCAAGGACAATTTTGGTAAATGATAATGTACTCACCACATTAGTCTGAAAATAAAAATGGTCATGTGTATTATTAAAAAAACCGATGGAAAACATGAAGTTAACTTGATATAACCATGGAAACATAATTGTGGTAAGTATAAAATATACGAAAAAAAGAAATAACCTACAATTAGTCAATAGTCAATAAAGGAAAACAAAGAGACTGATAGAGAAAATGGGGGATGAAAAGGGAATGTGAATGCTTGAAATAATCTATCCAGCCGGATGAGGAAACTGCGAAGCTAACAGATGAGTAAATATATCAGTATATGAGGCAGGCTCTGAAAAAGTGGGACTATGTCAGAATTGTCAAATTTAGATTTTTGTGCCATCTCATAAACCGTTCATTTGTGAGTATACATACCAAGTCTCATTGAATTTCTGCCAGTTGATATCGAGTTACGTCCCTTTAAAGTAAGCAACCCCCATAATTATGCTGGCGAAAATTCAGACCCAAAAATTCTGTCCCTCAAAATATGTTGGCCAAATGTTTAAAATACATGTCATTCAATTCCATGAACGTGGACATTTAAAATTTCACACGAATTCATATTGATTATCCAGGTAATTGGCGCCAAATGTGTTTACAAACATACTCTCGAACTTTGAACCTTGATTTGTCACAGCCTCGTTTGGCATTGTCCCATTTTCTCAGAGTCGGCTCAATTATGAATAAAATAAAATAACCAAGTGAGTATGTGAGTGAGTGACTGATTGATGGATTGATTGATTCATTGATTGAGGGAGCGAGTGATTGAGTGATTGATTGAGTGATTGTGAGTGAGGGAGCGAGTGAATGAGGGAGTAAATGAATGAGTGAGTGAATGTAAACCAAAATGAAGCAGCAAAAGCAAACTATTGAGGATAGGTACAAATAAGTGACGGAATGGTTCATGTATTCCTTTTGAGAGTTGTGTGCGTTAATCACGAGTTGGCTTGTGTAAGAAAGAGAGCAGGTGACTGCTGTAACGTAAAAAAAAAATTACAAGGGAGTGGTTGAATGTGTAAATGAGTGTGTAAGTGAAAGAGTGTGTTAGTGCGTGAGTGAGTGAGTGGTTGCGTGAGTTTTTTTGTTTTTCTATTATGCCATCTATAAACAATCTTGGGAAGACCTTTTGTACTTACCCGCTGGGGCTGAAAAGAAAAGACAACTTAAATATATATATATATATATATATATAAATAATACAGGTGAAAAATATGGTATCTAATTAATGTCAGTCTAATGACACATAGCATGTACTCAAAATGAACGAAAGAAGGAGGGACACAAACAGTAGAAAGAGACCAGCTACTGAGAGGGTGAGAATACCACTAAGTGAATAGGTGAGTTTATAAATCCGAATGTGAATGAAAATAAGATGAGTGAGTGTTAAACAATAGACAGAATTGCAGGGATGAGAGGCACCAGTAAGGGATGGAATGATCCATAAATACTTTTATAATGTGATCGATGGCGTATGAGTTAGATATTAGAAGTGTGAAAATTAAACTAAAGAATGGTATTGAATCCGTGGGTGTTGGATAACTGTGTGAAAAAACTGTGTGTGGGTGACTGATTCATTGTGTGTGTGGCGGGGGGGGGGGGGAGTGTGCGAGTGTATCAGTGAGTGAGTGAGCGACGTTATACTATTTTCTGTCATGGAATCTGTAAACAATTTATTTTGTTGAGTCATTTTTACTTACCGCTGGAGCCTGAAAAAAAAAATGAAATTTATTATTAAAGCATGTGTGAAAAATATGATGTTTACTTTATAATATATGATTCTGGTATGGCAAGTTTTACAAAAGGACGGAAGAAGGAAAGGCCTGGAATAAATTCTAAAAAAAAGTAGTTTAAAGACAATAAATCGCAGCGAGAATGGGAGATAACTGGGGTGAGGGAATGTAAATGCTTGAAAGTATGGTAAATCAGCTATTGAGAGGGATAAGAAAATCACTCGTACCAAACAAATAGGTGGGTGTATAAGCCCTTGAATGTATAAAAGGAGAGTTATTGAGTATGTGAGACAGTTTGTGACGATTAAATGTGAAATTAAAATTGAAATATTGGGTGAATGTAGATTTTAAATGCAGCACACCGAGTTTATGGCGTTTATCATTGATGCATTTTTGCCATATCCCATGTTCCCTGTTTTGTATCCACTTTAAAGTATGTGTAGCATCTGTAGGCTACCCCTTTGCCCTCCCCCGTTTTTCTTGTTATGCTGGAGATTGAGCGTGTGTTCACTTCTGTTTTCATTTTATTGTTGACAACCGGCAGAGTGTACTGTACTCCGTGACCTGACCTGCTTTTCCTAGTGAGTAGTTTTTTTTCCTCGGTCGCTTGTTGTCAGGTGTTTTGACTCGTTCAGTAAATATTAGTATGTTCCCGAATATTCGATAACGTTATGGACACAAATGTTTACGCCAGATTTGGCCTTGGGTGATGTAACCTGATGACGTATTGATACGTGATTGGTTAGTTTGTGCGAGGGCAGGGGTAACGTTTATTTCGGGAACTTTCTGTAGAAATGTATATATATATGGAACTATGTGAGTGGTTGGTCGGTGAATACGTGAGTTTCCTCTCTGTGGCGTAGGATATTTACTTGTTCGTTGGTACCTTCCTAGTATTTTATTGTTAAGTTATAGTTATTAAACTTTAGTATTATTTAATCGATCGTCGGATCTCGTGTTTATTTATTCTACAGCTGAAATAGTTTCGTTTTCTAAAGGGCTGTAGTTAGATCAACTAACTCCCCCCTACTATAACGTGCTAGAACAACCTCAGCTGTTACAGTATGTAATAAAAAAGAATTACCCCTAGAAATATCCTTTAATAAAGAAGGCTAAAACGTGTTATCCACCATAACGTAATTTAAAATGTATACCATGTAATTATGAGAAATGTCGCAGTAATTTTTATGTTAATAACCCAAGGGATACTCGGTCAATGGTAACAGTAAGATGAAAATAAAAAAGATAGAGAGAAGAAGGAAGATTGAAGGAATACATGGGGAATAAGTGAGTGTTGGATAACTGTGTGACATAACTGAATTGAATGAGTTAGCGAGTGAGTGAGTGAGTGAGTGAGTGAGTGAGTGAGTGAATGAGGGAGTGAGTGAGGGAGTGAATGAATGAATGAGTGAGTGAGTGAGTGAATGTGTCAACGAAAGAGTGAGTCGGCGGTACGTCTCTGACTCGGTGAGGACGAACTCAAGAGTGACTGTGTGAGCAAGTGTGAGACAGAGGGAGGGATGGTTTCTGTATTATAAATATAATACATCATTAAAGAAGGAAAACATTGCAATTTGGGAAAACTGTAATATGAAAAATAGTGATTGGTTATGTCAGAACGTGTGTGGACCATGGAATGTAAAAATGATTAGTGTTGTGAATGAAAGGAACGCGGGAGATGTGGTCTGGAATAATCTATATCGCATTTAACAACATTTCCCTCCATCATACACCTTGTTTCTTTATTACTGTAAGACACGGTTGAAAGTGAAAGTGCAACATTCACGCACAGTTTTTATCCGGTCCAGTAAAACGTACGCTGATCCCTACAATTATTAAAAGATTGGTGACCCAATGGATACATGATCAATAACTGTTTTGGCAGAAGAAAAGAAAAAGCTGTCCAGGAAAGAAAAAAGGAAGGTGAGATTGACTGGTGGATAAATTGTGTAATAAAACTGTGTCATAGACGAATTTGAATGTTCGGTTATAGCTGTAGTAAGATATATTTAAAATATGTAATGATCTCGTTTAATTTAGCGGTTTTTGTGAACGTGATCACATTAATAAGAGAGAAAACATGAGAATTGAATAAGCGACTGTAAAAGAAAAAATAATTTAAGCAGCTGAAAAGACCAAGTGGAACTTATAAGGAAACTGGAAAAAGGTCACTGCAGTATCAAATTATTGGTATTCTTTTTTATCATAAAAAAAAATCATTTTATCATGTCACTTATAAACGGTTTGTGTAATTGCTTTGCACTTACCATATCCCTAATCTGAAAAAAAAAAAATAATGGTCAAAGTTCATTGTTAATGTAAAAGTGAAATAATTATCATTATTGTAAAACACAACAATGATTTTAAAAAAAACGACAAAAAAGGAAGGACCAAAGAGGAGTCTGTTGGCAAATAGGCAAAAGAGAGTGAGTCACAGGAAGACAGAGGCGCCAAATTAAAATGTCGATATGGTTGAGTGAGTGCATGAAATAACATAAAGTAGAAGTGAGTGAGCCGTTTTATGAGTGAGTGATTGAGTAATGAGTGAGTGAGTGAGTGAATGAGTGAGTGAGTGACTGGCTGACTAATCGAGTGAGTGAGTGAATGCGTGAGTGAGTGAGTGAATGAGTGAGTGAGTGACTGACTGACTAATCGAGTGAGTGAGTGAATGCGTGAGCGAGTGAGTGATTGAGTGAGTGAGTGAGTGAGTGATTGAGTGAGTGAGTGAGTGACTGACTAATCGAGTGAGTGAGGGAATGCGTGAGCGAGTAAGTGAGTGAGTGAGTGAGTGAATGAGGAAATGGGTGTGTTACAAAAGTTTCTTCTATACCATCTATACCAATTTTGTGAAGTCGTTTTGTACATACCCCGTCAGCCTGAAAATAAAATAGTTAACATTTAGTATCAAAACAAATGTGAAGAACATGGTACCTACTGAACATAATTCTGGTAACACATGGGATGTATTCAAGATGCACGACATAAAAATGAGTCAATAGCCAAGTAGTGGAAAGAGAGTGAATGGCAGAGAGAATGGGGGAGTAAAAGGAAAGTAAATGTAAAATGCTTGAAAATGCTATTATGACGGAAGATAAATGTTCATTGTTTGTAGCTGAGTTTATATAAAAACTTGAATGTATAAAAATACATTTAAAGGACGAGTTGATGCATGGGTGGATGAAGCAACGTAAAAAAAAATTAAAAAATCCAAAAGATAAAACTATGATGGGGAGTCGTGATACGAATAAGTGAATGAATGTATTCGTAATGTATAATTGTGTTACTAGATGTGTGTATGAGCGTTACTAGTTGCCTGATGTGCGATACTTATTTTGTGTTGGAACAACTGTAAAACTGATATCTTTTTCTGTCATTATAAACTCATTTTTTATTATGTCATTTACAAATCATTTCTAATTTTTTTTTTTTTTTAAATTATACTTACTATCATCCTGAGCTGAAAATATAAATGGTCAAAGTTCATAATAAGGAAAAGAAAGAAAGACTTTTTGGCACATACTTAATAGAATTAAAAAAAAAAAAAAAGGATGATTCAAAATGAAAGAAAAAGGGAAAGGAAATAAAAAGGAGACAATGCTAAGTGGTTGAAAAAAAAAAGTGGGTGACAGAGAGACCGATGGGTAAAAGAAAAACTTCAATGTGTATGGTTGAAAGTCGGTAAAGAAGTGGGACGTATGAGTAAACATTTGGTTGAATAGCTCAGTCTGTAAATTAGTGAGTGCGTGAAAAAAAGATAATGTATAAATGAATTAGTCATTTTGTGACAGTGGCAGAGTGATTGTATGAGTGAGTGAATGAATGAGTACGTGAGTGAGAGTGAGTAAGTGAGTGAGCGCGTAAGAGAGTATGTGAGTGAGTGAGTGAGTGAGTGTTTGAATGAGTGAGTGAGTGAAGGAGTGAGTGAGTGAGTGAGTGAGTTGACACAACAGAACATTTTATAACTCACTCACTTACTTACTCAACCACTCATTCTCTCACTCGATCAATCACTTATTCACTCTCACTCACTCTCTCACTTGCTTACTCACTCTCACTCACTCACCCACTCATACAATCACTCAATTAATCAGTCACCAAACGACCAATTTATTTATTTTCTATTGTGCCATTTACAAAGAAGTATGTGAATACATTTTATACTTACCGAGCGAGCCTGAAAATAAAATAGTAAAAGTTCGTTATTAAACTATAATATCTACCTAATATGATTCTGGTAACACAGAGCAAGCATTCAAAATGAACGAAAGAAGAACGGACATGAAATGAGCCTAAAGCGAAATAGTCGAAAGAGAGTGAATGGCAGAGAGAATGGAGGATAAAAAGAAAGCAAATATAATTTCCTTGAGAGTAAAAACCTTATTCAGAGGGATGACAAGACTACTGAATGAATAGGTGAGTTTATAATCACATGAAATATGTCTGATTGAATGTAAAAAAAAATAAATAAAAAGAAAATAAGTAAAAACAAAACAACAACAACAAAATATTTCGAGAGAATTCCACGAAGGAGTGAAGGAATGGTTCTTAATGCTTTTTGACTGTTGGCACATTTGAGCGTTTGAACTGAGCTATTGGTATTGCTTAAATATAAATATAATAAATAATGCATGTGGTATTTATTAAGATAGTGGTTTAATGTGGTTTAATTTTGCAGTTATTGTAAACGCTATGACATCACTAAGTGAAAAAAATGAGAATTAAATAAACTTGTGAACAAGAAAGAGTGAATTAAAAAGTGGAAGAGACCATTTGATATTGATCAGGGAAGGGGTATATCAGTTAACATCAGTTATTTTGTATTTTGTACTCACTGTCAAGGGTTAGGACTAGAAGTGTCGTGCTGGGTCACGGTTTGTTTATTTCAGGGTCTCGTTGATTTTAGCCAGTGCAAATGTCCTTGAACTATTCTCGTGGACAGTTTGTTTTTGTAACGCTTTTTCTTAGAGATGGAAAGAAAGTGGGGCGAGATGGAATAAATGGATGAGTTAACAGTGACGGTGCAATTCTCGACCCCGTGATTTTGATAAACTTTAACAGGGGTGAGAAAAGGGAGTGAGTAAATTCGTACATAAAACGTAGAGGGTTTAGAGACTTTAGTAAGGGTTTTGATATGTTAGTTGGACCTTGTCTGTTACTATTAATAGAATCTATTAATACTACGAGCTGAGCTCGAAATGGATGCACCAATCAAATTTGGGCAGTTGGCTGGGGATTTGCAGATGGCCGCGCGGTATTTAAGCGGAGCCATTCCTATGTTTCACCACTCCATGCAGAATTATCCATCTGTGAAGGTAGTCGGCGGGATTCAGCCTGAGAGAATCAGAAGATTGTTAAAGTCATGTCTATGTCCTTGATAGACACTGGAATGAGACCATATGCTTCTCACAAATCATCTACTGCTATTATCTCCAGCTCCCTGATTTCGTATCAGGGACCAAGTGTAAGTGTCTGCCTATTGATTCGACGATGAACGTGAAGCTGACCTTAATTTTCCAGTAGAAGTGCTACCGAAGAATGCAAGACTACAATGTATTTTACTTTGCAACTAGATCTAGCATGAGTGTCTGGTATACACATTTGTAAATTGAAATTGATGTGTCTGGATGAGGCTGGGGATTGCCAGCCCATCCTAGAGTAGATCTAGATCTAATGTAACTACGTCAGTTGTATTGACGAGTTAGATCCTTTATAAGCGGTAGGCACAAATAACTGAGTCAACATTGTCGTCTGAGACATTAAGATATTAGTTGTTAGATAGTCGGCAGACTATATCCGAAAGATAGATAAGTAATAAGTAAACTGTGAATGAGTCAGAATGATATAATCTTTTAGGAATCTAGAGGAGACTTCTAGTGATATTATTGAATTTTCATTTGATGCTGCTGATGTTGTCTTTTTAGGATGTAAGAGCTAGACGAAATTTGTTAGGGAATTTAAAATAATAAATTTGTGGCCCTGCAAGGTCCTTGATAAAACTTATTCGAATTGTTATTAGTATATGTGGCATGATATGGAAGAGTAATTTCTAAAAACCTCTCGATAAATTAAATGCAGTCGAATAACCCCATATAACCCAACCCTGTAACACCGGAGGGGACTATCACCAGTCCACTCTGTAACACTGGAGAGGGACCCTTAAAGAACTTAAATAACGCCATGCCATAGATAAATTGTTTAAAACCTATCGTATTTTTATTCCATTATTTGATATTGTACTGTTGTAACATTGTTTTCAGGTCCTTTTTATTATAGATTTTAGGCAATTT
This sequence comes from Onchidella celtica, assembly GCA_963931925.1. Lineage (NCBI taxonomy): Eukaryota > Metazoa > Mollusca > Gastropoda > Systellommatophora > Onchidiidae > Onchidella > Onchidella celtica. Next base: position 35,014,379 of record OZ007584.1, on the reverse strand, counting down.
GTATTAATTTAACATTTTGTTTCAATTTCATATGGTGAACTCAACATCCCATTGACCCGACGACACCGGCGAGGGACACTCTTCACCTTACAGATCTACCTGAGACAGAAACGCATTTTTTTTGGATTGGAGCTATGGTTTGAGGATACTTACCATCTGAATTCCTCAAAAACAAAGTTAAGTGAACCATCTATCTAACAGTCTTGAGGAGGGCGACGTACTTTCCGCTCTGTGTGTTTCCAGGCTATTTTACCATTTACTATATGTTTAGTTTAAGAGCGGGAGGTTGGTTGGGATCATAGTTTAGCATATCTTCTTTGCCATTACGAAGGATATTGGAGTGCCTTGGTGGCTATTTATAACTCGGGGGGATTTGCTTCACTGTGAATAGTTCTATTAGGGATCCGTTATTCGTATAGATTGTGGCGTTTCTTTTCCTTCCTTACATTTTTTAGGAAGATGTCTCTCCTGTCTTCTTCTTAAACTTTCTGTAATATAAGTTAGGACTTGTAGGGTCTGTTATCGTTCGTCTTTCTTGTGAGTTTGGCGTCCTGTTTATTGTATTTCTTTTTGCTTCCTTATAAACTTTAAACTAGTATACTAACATTGCTATGTTTACAATATATGCCTGAGGTGTTTCACGTGCTAAAACCACGTTGAATTGTAATCTGGTATTGATATGTGAGAGAGAGAGAGATAATAAAATTTTGATCACGTGATAGTTTCACGTCGAATATATAGAGAATAATTTTGCAGTGGTAACAGAGGACACTGCGTGTACGCGTTTTGAGAAGAGAGAGATATTTCAAATTTGTCGCGTTGAGAGAGAGATATAATTTTGATTCGTCGCATTGAGAGAGCGATACATTTTTGACAGTGATAACAGAGTACACTGGTTCGTCGCGTTGAGAGAGACATAAATTTTGAGAGTGATCACTCAAGACATTAATTTATCGCATTAAAGGCGATATATATATTTTATTGCAGTGGGAGCAACGGATAGACGGCACTGCCTTACTAGAATTCATATTCAGAGAGAGAGAAAGATAAAGTTTTTGCAGTGGAAGACACACTGCCTGCAATTTACAGAGAGAGATAGAACGTTCTTTTCGCGAAGCAGTGCTAACGTAAGACACTGAATTAATATTAACAGAGAATAACTGTTATAGATAATAATATTGATACCGCGATATACCGTAACAGTAGGTAAATACTTACTAATTACAGACTTTAACATATCATGGCCGAGTTTCTTAAATACATTGAATCTGCCAAAGTTCTGGGTATACCAGAGGAAGAACGCGCCTCGTGGTGCGAACGACAATTACAGCAAGACCGAGATCGTGAGGATCGAAAAGAAGCAAGAGAAAGAGAAAGAGAAAAAGAAGAAAGAGAAAGAGAAAAAGAACTAGAGAGAGAAAAGGAAAGAGAAAGAGAAAGAGAAAAAGAAGAAAGAGAAAGAGAAAAAGAAAGAGAGAGAGAAAAGGAAAGGCAGCATGAACTCGCAATAAAGAAGTTAGAGCGAGAATCGCTTGTGACCCCCACTACTGCCACCAATACTTATGCTACCAAACCAAAGCTGCCGACGTTTAATGAAAAACTCGACCGGATCGACGCATATTTACATCGGTTCGAGCTACACGCTAAATGCGTCGGATGGCAGCAGGCGATGTACAGTTCATGCCTGTCTAATTTACTAACAGGTAAGGCTCTGGAAGTATTTCATAGCCTCAAAGTAGAGGATGCCAACGACTATGACAAACTTAAAACAGCACTGCTTAAGCGATTCCAGCATACCGAGGATGGCTTTCATCAGAGATTTCGCGCATGTAAACCTGAGCCGTCTGAAAATTTCTCAACTTATGTGAATCGGCTGAAACATTACTTAGATCGCTGGATCGAGCTCGCGAACGTGACTACCGGAAATTATCTTCAACTTTATGATTTGGTCTTAAAAGACCAAATCTATACGGCATGTCATTCCGATTTGGTTGCCCACCTTAAAGAGAGGGCACCGACATCCTCTGAAGAAATCACATCGTGCGCGGAACGTTATGCGTCCGCCCACCCAAATCGTCCTTTGGCAAAGCCTTCAACTATAGCACCGTGTTATGCCAACGTAGGCAAAGGAGCGCCAACCGGACACGATCGTTCAAGGCCGACTCGTCGTCAGGCCCCAAATCCGCGCTCTCAATCAGAGCCGCCTTTTTTTAGACAGAGGGATTTTCCGAATCGAGGTACTGTATCCCCGCGTCGAGGATACCAGAGCTATTCTTTTTACGAGCCTCGCCCATATTATCGTGGCAACTATCCAGGCCAACAATATAACCGGCCTCAGGGACCGCCGCGACGAGTGCATTTTGATAATAATCATGATTATGATAGGCCGCAGAGTCTTCCCTATCGTGGAAACGATCCTAATCGTACTATGTGTTTTAGGTGCAATAGGGTAGGCCACATACAGAGATTTTGTAACGTGAGAATGGATTCGGCAAATGCCTGCTCGATTAAATCTACACCTTATGAGACTGACGGTCATTCTGAATCTTCATGACAATCAGAGGCTATTCCAGTCATGTCCGCCCTACATGAACTGGGTGAATTAACATTTTACCAGGGCCGCGTGAACGCGATTCGCGCTTCTGTTCTACGTGACTCCGGATGCACGACTATCGGCGTTCGACAGTCACTAGTCCGTCCAACACAATTTTTGGACAAGGAGGTAACTTGTATTACTTTTGGCGGATCTGTAGAGCGATTCCGTCTTGCAGAAGTTTATATTGATACACCTTTTCTCACAGGTATTGTTACTGCATGTGTACTACCTAATCCGGTGGCTGATATAATCATAGGGAATGTACCTCAAGTAAATAAGTTTCCTATCGGTAACTTGGAAATTTGGACTGAGGATGAGAGTGTTGCTTGTGCGACAACACGCCTACAATCGAGTCGACGAGCAGACAGTCCATTGAGTAATCCTACTATTGAAGTGAACATAACGTCTAGTGCATTTCATGATGAGCAACATTCAGATCCCACATTGAAACATTTGTTTGCTAAGGTTGATCCTACCGCGCCGGATACCTCTAAGTTTCTTATTAAAGATAACTTATTATATCGTAATTTTCGGAGTAAGCGAGAGGCCGTTATGCAGCTTGTAGTACCGAGATCTTTTCGTCGCGACATTATTCGTCTCGCGCATGACACTTCCTTGGCGGGTCACCAAGGAAAGGCCAGAACTAAATCTCGAATACTATCGCAATTTTTTTGGCCCAGTATTTACGCAGATGTAAACCGGTTCGTATCAACATGTGACGTATGTCAGAGACGTACTCCTAAAGGAAGAGCATCGCGGGCTCCTCTACAGGAGATGCCTATGGTCTCCAGACCATTTGAGCGCGTTGCCGTAGATATAGTTGGGCCCCTACACAAGTCAGACAGAGGACATCGTTTTATACTTTCTGTCATTGACTACGCAACCCGTTGGCCAGAGGCCATTCCGCTAAAAGACATTTCAGCCGATCATGTCGCTGAGGCCCTTATTACTGTTTTTTCGCGTCTTGGGTTTCCGGTTGAAATTTTATCGGACAGAGGTCCACAGTTTACCTCTGAGCTTTTTAAGAAAGTCTTGGAATTGGTCGGGATTAAACAAAGATTGACATCTCCATACCACCCACAGTCTAATGGCTGCTGTGAACGGTGGAATGCTACCATGAAAGCTATGCTTGCACGAGTTTCGGCCGACAAATCGAGTGATTGGGATCGACAACTCCCCGCTATTCTTTTTGCATACCGAGAACTACCGAACGCATCGACGGGTTTTTCCCCCTTCGAATTATTGTATGGTCGCAAACCGCGTGGTCCAATGGCCATACTCCATGATTTATTCGCCGGATCAGACACCGACGACAACGATACGCGGTCTGCATATCAATACGTTGTAGACTTGCGCCATCGAATTCTTAACGCATGTCAGCTCGCACAAAAATCTTCAGCTGCGCATGCTAGTCTTTATAAACTATATCGTGATCAAGGTAGCCGATTGCGAACCTTGGCCGTCGGAGATCAAACTCTTGTTCTCCTTCCGGAGACGAAAAATAAACTCCTTCTTACATGGAAGGGACCTTTTAAAGTCCTAAAGAGACTTTCTCGAGTGAATTATCTTATTAAGATTCGAGGACAGGACAAAGTCTTCCATATAAATATGTTAAAGCAGTACCTGTCCGACGATGATAATCGACAGAATAATCGCCGAAATGTGGTTGCTCAGGCCAATGCGGCCTTAGTTTCAGTTGACGATGATGATCCTATTAAGATAGAGAATTCAATCCCCGCACTTCGATCTTCTGAAAACACTTCGGATGTAAATATAAATCCAGATCTGTCTGAATCGCAAAGACAAGATATAAGAGATTTGCTTAACGAGTTTACTACAGTCTTTACTGATCTACCAGGTAATACTTCTTTGGTACAGCATGTTATAAGATTAAAGACGGATATACCCGTCTTTGTTAAACCATACCCGCGTCCGCTGCACGCACAGGAGACTATAATAACCGGGGTACGTAACATGTTTCACCTGGGAGTGATAGAGCGATCGACGAGCCCATATAACTCACCCATCGTCTTAGTGAAAAAAAAAGATGATACGGTGCGTTTTTGTATTGACTATCGTAAACTTAATGAGGTTACGATATATGACGCTGAACCGATTCCCAACCAGGAGAATCTTTTTGCGCAGTTAGCGAGGGCAACGATTTTTTCTAAAATTGACCTTTCCAAAGGCTATTGGCAAATTCCGCTTGATGAGAATAGCAAGCAATATACCGCTTTTCAGACCCCGTTGGGTCTTATGCAGTGGCGCTATATGCCTTTCGGGTTAGTTACAGCCCCTGCCACTTTCGCCCGTATGATGACAATATTGCTCCAGGGTATGAATTCCGTATTGTCGTATTTTGACGACATTTGTATTTATGAAACCAATTGGTCGGGCCACCTCGCAGCCCTACGACAAGTTTTTATTGCTCTTCGTCGAGCTGGCCTTACGGCGAAACCCAGTAAGGTGTTTTTAGGATATAATGAAATTAATTTTCTGGGCCATACAATTGCCCACGGCGTTCAGACTCCTGATGACAAGAAGATAACTACCATCTTAAAGCTCCAACCCCCTCGAACTAAGAAAGAAGTTCGTAGTTTATTGGGCTTTCTTAACTATTATAGGAAATTCATTCCAAATTTTTCTTCGCTTACAGCTCCGTTGTCGGACCTCACAAGAAAGAATTTTCCTAATAAAGTGAAATGGACAACCGAATGTGCTGATACACTTCGTACCGTTCAACAACTGTTTTCCACTTCCCCCATTCTCATACTGCCAGATATAAACCAAATATTTATTGTCCGCACTGATGCGTCGGACTGTCACAAATCCCAGACTGGGAGATGTAATAAGTTATGACAGGACAACAATCACGAACAAACAAGTTAACACTTAACAGAACAATCCATCAGACTCACACATTTATTAAACATAATTATACATATAATAGCGCAATTACATATATTATATTATTGAAATGACTGCCGTACAACGGCCTTATTCTCACACACACGCTCCCTCGGATCCACAATCCGGTAGTTACTCCTAAAGGCACTTCGGCCTCAGCCTCTCCCCTCAGGGTCTTAACAACACATTAGTAATTTACTGGCACCGCAGTCTCTCAATATCACCTTCCTATTATCATACACCTTAGCACTCCCCTAGCACCTCAGCAGGGCAATAACACATTAGTAATTCCATAGCCATCAACATGGCAACACATAGTATCAGTTCACTAGCCTATCAACATGGCAACAATATAGTATCTCATTCACTCTCATATCTACGTCCCTGTCCGTGGCCTGACTGCCACGACTTTATGTGCCTCTACTGTCCTGTACTGACAGCCTCACTTCTGGCCTCTGTGTGGCCTCCGGCCCTATGCTGGCCTATCCCCTGTGCTCATCGAGGTGGCTCTTCGGCCCGTCCCCGACACCAGTCATAACTGGAAAGACTCTCACTAGTCTTCTCGACTGCTTCCCCTTTATGTCCGCCCGATGGGCTTTTATTCACAGGTCCGATCCCTAGGACCTTCTAACTTGCAGTGATAGTAATACCGCGCTTTCGCCTCCTTCAGACCCCGCCCCCACTACTCACAACAGCACGCTTAACTTGCTGTCTACTGTGAGCCTTTCTTACTCTACACCCGCTCTGTAGCAATCCCCTTAATTGCACTCACTCCACTCGTGACATCATCCCCCACCCCAAAAAAATTAATGCAATTAATTTCAAATCGCATCAAGATGACTGTCAACGAGTGAGCGTGAGCAATACCTACACTAAAAAAAATGACCTAGCAGTTCCCCTAGTATATAAAATACCGAAATCAGGGGAAAATATGGGGATCAATATGGCCTGCAATATGCATATATGTGTCACATCATGAATAGCTAACTAAACACAATATCTAATACAGAATCAAAAACCATTCAACCTATCAACCATTCTTCATATCATATTTATAATGTCAATATTTTAAAGTCGACTCATTCACACAGATCCTGTCAATGTTCCTGTCCTCCGATGTATAAGCTCCTGAAATCTTCCCCTAGGCTCGACTAAGGTAGTCGGCGATATGATTGCTGGTTCCTGGAATTGGTTGAATAACGAAGGTATACGGCTGCAAAGCCAATGCCCATCTAGATAAGCGTGGGCTGGACGAACGATTCTTCGACAAAAATGTCAGTGGCTTGTGGTCTGTCTGGATACAAAATTCTCGTCCCATGAGATAACGTCCTAGTTTCTGGATGGACCAGACAATGGCAAGACACTCACGCTCTATCACAGAATACTTTCTTTCTCTCTGCAATAACTTCCTACTGACATAACATACAGGATGGAGACATTCGTTCTTCTCCTGTAGAAGACAAGCGCCGACACCAGAGTCCGACGCATCCGTTCTGAGGATAAAATTAGATCGAAAATCGGGTAATATCAAAATGGGTGACGATGATAATGCTGTCACCAAATTATCAAATGATGTCTGACATTCAGACGTCCACTGGACCTTATCGGGTTGTCCCTTCTTAGTAAGGTCAGTAAGAGAAGATGACAAGGAGGAAAAATTTGGAATGAACTTTCTGTAATAATTTAAAATTCCCACTAAGCTTCTGACTTGTTTCTTTGTTTTAGGGATTTGCAACCCTACCAACTTGTCAATTTTTGTTACTTCAGGTCTCTGAACACCTCTACCCACAATATGTCCTAAGAATATTATCTCTGGACATGCCAAATCCATCTTTGCGGGTTTAGCAGTTAACCCAAACTGGCGTAATCGTCGAAAAATTACTGTTAGTGTCTGAATATGATCAGACCATGTCGACGTATGACATGCTATATCGTCAAAGAATGACACGACATTAGGTATGTCCTTCAACACTAATCTCATTAATCGTGCAAACGTCGCTGGCGCGTTTACCAACCCAAATGGCATGACCTTAAATTGGAATAATCCAATGGGTGTTTGGAACGCCGTGTATTGTTTAGATTCCTCAGTAAGCGGGATTTCCCAATACCCTTTCGTCAAATCTATCTTGGAAAACCACGTGGACCCGGCCAATGAAGCTATTAATTCCTCCTGAAACGGGATAGGCTCCCTATCGCCTACCGTAATAGTGTTCAATCTTCGAAAATCAATACAGAACCGCACCGATCCATCAAGTTTTTTCACGAGGACGATGGGTGATGAATACGGCGATGTTGATGGTTCTATCACATCTAACTTCAACATTGACTCAACTTCCTTTATGACTCTATCTCTCGAAGAAAACGGCAACGGATACGGTCTAAGAAATACTGGCTTATCCGAAGTCAACTTTATTTGGTGCTGGATCACCGTAGTGCGACCCGGCAAATCCGTAACAACATCCGGGAATGACGCTAACAGGGTCTCAAGTTCCCTACTCCTTGAACTCGTAAGGTCAGGGTTAATTTTTACGTCCCTGTAACCTTGTGTCGCAGTTAACTCCGGCAATTGAATTTGTAACTCTTCCTGCGCCTCGGTGTCGCTTACGTCACAGTCCAACTGGTCTACGACCCCCGTACAAGCCGTAGAGAAGACAGTCTCCTTTGGTCTTGTCTGTGCACACAGATACTGTGGTCTCTCATAAAATCTCTGTAGCATATTAACATGGAAAACCTTACTCGCTCCATCAATGTGGATAGCGTAATCTACCTTTGAAACAACTCGCTCAATAACATAAGGGCCTTTCCATGTCATCAATAACTTATTATGGTCCGTAGGTAACAACAACAGAACCTTGTCTCCTGGCTTAAAAATTCTCAGTTTGGAACCTCTATCTTTATAGTCTTTTGCTCTTTTCGAAGCGATACCAGAAGCTTCTTCTGCTATAGTGCGCGCTGAGGATAGTCTTTCTCTTAAACCAACAAGGTACTGAAACACCGAAATCTGCTCATCGTCTCCCGATGATGGCGACATCACCATGTCCCGAAGAACATCAGTTGGGCCCCTAGGACTACGACCGTACATCATTTCGAACGGCGAGAATCCCGTTGACTCCTGCCGTACCTCTCTGTACGCGAATAACACCGCAGGGATATATCTATCCCAATCTTTAGGGCGATCCGCAGCTACCTTACGCAGCATCGACTTTAACGTCGAGTTCAATCTCTCGCACATGCCATTAGCCTGCGGATGATAAGGGGTGGTAGTGATGGGTTGTATACTGAATAAGCGGAACAATTCCTTCATCATCTGCGACGTAAATTGCGCGCCCCTATCAGACAGAATTTGCTCTGGTATTCCTACCCTAGCGAAAATTGCAAACAACGCTTCCGCGACTGCCTCAGACGTTATGGTCCGCAGAGGAACCGCCTCTGGCCATCTCGTAGCATTACATATGACCGTTAAGAAAACTCGATTCCCCCTATCGGTCGCTGGGTGAATGGGGCCAACAAGGTCTATCGAGACCTTTTTAAACGGTTCCGAGACCGTGGGGATCTTCTGAAGAGGAGCCTGGGGTGTACGACCCTTATGCGTCGTCTTTTGGCACGCACTGCACGTCTTACAATAGACCTGCACATCTCTGTGGATCGATGGCCAGTAAAAATTTTTAAGAACCCTTTCTTTGGTTCTAGCTATCCCCATATGACCCGCTAATGGGACATCATGTGGCAAATGCAATACTGTTGCGATCAGCAACGCTGGCACAACGACCTGCTTTAAAATGGAGGACACCGTTACATACTTACGGAACAGAATGCCCGCCTGAACAATAAAGGAGGACGGCCCGTTCTTATATCTCCTCGTTTTCTCGGTTCGCGCTTCCCCAAAACATGGGTTTAATGATGGGTCCTCCCTTTGTAATCTCGCCAAGCGCTCTGGCGTGATATCTAGGTTGACCGCTGGCGTCGCCAAAGGTCTAATCTTATCTTTATCCGCTACCCGTCGACGTGTTTCGACCGCGGCGCAAAAGTCAATACCCTTTGATTGCGACCATGCTTGCACGTTCTCATCGGAAGGGGAAACCACCCGTGATACATTCCCAATGATGAGCTGGGCGCCTGGAAAACAACCAACGACTGCTTCGACTTCCCCGCTAAGGAAAGGTGTATCTATCATTATTCTTGCCATGGGTAATTTCTCAATGGCCCCCGAAAATTGGATGCACGGGACAGTCTCACCTGTAAGCTGTGAATCCCGAATGCAATCCCTATGCACTCCCACAACGGTAGATCCTGTATCTCGTAAAACCGAGACCGGTTCGTCCCCAACAAACCCCGGATAAACCCTAAGACCACCTCCTGTATGACATGAATTTATAACTTGGATCTTTCTCCCACAAGGTAAAACACCGGAAGATAATAACTTCTCACAACTGGGACACTTAGAATACTGTCCGCCTCCGTTGTCCGATGTAACACACGCAGCCGCATGATGAAATTTATTTGGGGAACATGGACTGGAGCTACTGTCCTCGTTCGCCGCTATCCTACCTGCAGGGCAGTTCACGCTGATGTGATCTGCTCTTCCGCAGTTCCAACACTTCGCGGCCCTACACTCGCGCGAAAAGTGACCCACGCGTCCGCAAGTCCAACACTCCGCTCCCTGTGCTGCCCTAGGCCTGGGTCCCCGTGACCCCTCGCGACCGGAACTAAAGTCCCTATGCCGTCGGTCATCGGCAAAGGTCACAAATCGCCCCCGGCCATTACCGCGACCTAGCCCTCCTGCTCGGTCAAACTTACCGGATCCATATGCCGGTGATTGGTGATAGCCCCTACGCTGCCCCTGGGCTTGCCCGCTATAGGCACCACGCTAACGCGACCTGTACCTAAGTCCTGCCGGCGACCCCTCGACAACGGCGACGTACCCAGCATCTTGGACGTACGCCCTGGCGACCGGTTTGGACGGATGCGCCGTACGGTATGCCTCCGCCAACTTAGACGCCTCCTGCACCGTCGCGGGTTCGTTCTCTTTCAGGAAAGCCACCAGATCTTTGTGGCACGACGCGTATAGCTGGTCACGGATCATTAAGTCTTTCAGTTTAGCAAAGTCCGTGCCCACATGCGCCAAGTCTACCCAGTTCGCGAAATACTCCGTTAGTCTCGCGACGAAGGCAGCAAAGTCCTCCCTGGTATTGCACGTGCTCGCCTAAACTGCTCCCGGAAATATTCCTCGGTACGCGCAAATTGGCGAAGCAGCAAAGCCTTCAGCTTATCGTAATCTTGCACGTCTTCGCGCTGTAGCTCTTTAAAGTAGGTTAACGCTCGCCCCTGCAACAGTGATGCCAGGTACGTGGCCCATAATTCCTTATTTTCCCCCCATTGCAATTGTGCGTTCAGTTCGAACCTGTAAAGGAAGGCGTCTATGTCGTCCTTCCGGTCGTCGAACGTAGGGAGCTTAATCCTAACGCCACCTTTATTGTGTACCTGCCGCTCAACTGTTTCTGTTGGCGCATTCTTTTTGATTTCCAACTCGGCGATCTTTACTTGCGCCTCTATCTCCTTTAACCTTATCTCCCTTTCCTGCTCCCTATCCTGTCTCTCCTGTCGCTGAGCTTCTAACTCCTTTAACTTAAACTCTCTTTCCTGCTCCTTATCCTTAGCCTCTCTCTCCTGTTGCTTAAACTCCCTTTCCTCCTCCTGAGCCTTAGCCTCTTTTTCTCGCTCTCTATCCTTAGCACGCTCATCGCGCAAATCCGCCTGCTGTTCTTTAATCCAGCCGCGTAGCTCTTCTCCCTCCAGGCCAAGTTCCTTACCCAACTTCATTAGTTGTTGGAGTTCCGCCATTTCCCAGATTTATGGTTATGGTATATATTTAAAAAACGGCTAACCTGTCGGTATGATAACTAACGACACGACCAGAGACCTGAGATCACACCAGATATAACAATACCCAATTGTCCCAAATACAATTCAGAAATTTACCTTTACAGCACAACTAATTCTATATCTATAAAATGCCTAGCACTATTAATTATAAAAGAAACTAGAAACGACAAGAATGAAGAAATACAGTAGAAGGACCACAAGTACGTCAAGGACAACGAACCAGACTAGGACAAAGACCTAAAAAAGAAAATATAATGGAAAAAAAATGCAACCTACTACGCCGATTACACAACACGGTACGACCGAGAACAGAGTCTGAAAAAAAAGAACGTATCTATAGATAGGTAGAAAGAGGGACAAGAGAATACGTCTTCCTGCGGAACAGAGAAGATATCGACGCTACAACTAAACAATATTACAGGTCCCTACAGAACTGTTCACTGTGATGAACGAAGTTCCAAAGTTTACCACACCTTTTTAAAAGGATAAACTAAGTTCAACACAGCAAACCCGCGCCACCGCCCGTATAATCAATAACGACAACAAAAACAGCAAAAACAGGGAAAAAGACAGATTAAAGGAACAGCCCAAAATCCAGGGCACAAAAATTTTGACTTTCACTTAACTTTTGAAATTTTGAGTAAAACTCCTCCCTTTAATCGGAGCTCTGGCTGCTTGTCTCCTCAGGCTGCACGCACACACTCTGGAAAGTTTAAATACACATTAATACCTATTCATAGCAATACATGTATCAATACATATTCATCAATATACATAAATCATATCATGAAATGTCCATTCATCCAACGAACAAGACAGCACAAATACCTACTAACTAACTACAACTAAATATTACGAAAATGGACGAGTCACAATGGACGAGCCCCCAATGTCACAAATCCCAGACTGGGAGATGTAATAAGTTATGACAGGACAACAATCACGAACAAACAAGTTAACACTTAACAGAACAATCCATCAGACTCACACATTTATTAAACATAATTATACATATAATAGCGCAATTACATATATTATATTATTGAAATGACTGCCGTACAACGGCCTTATTCTCACACACACGCTCCCTCGGATCCACAATCCGGTAGTTACTCCTAAAGGCACTTCGGCCTCAGCCTCTCCCCTCAGGGTCTTAACAACACATTAGTAATTTACTGGCACCGCAGTCTCTCAATATCACCTTCCTATTATCATACACCTTAGCACTCCCCTAGCACCTCAGCAGGGCAATAACACATTAGTAATTCCATAGCCATCAACATGGCAACACATAGTATCAGTTCACTAGCCTATCAACATGGCAACAATATAGTATCTCATTCACTCTCATATCTACGTCCCTGTCCGTGGCCTGACTGCCACGACTTTATGTGCCTCTACTGTCCTGTACTGACAGCCTCACTTCTGGCCTCTGTGTGGCCTCCGGCCCTATGCTGGCCTATCCCCTGTGCTCATCGAGGTGGCTCTTCGGCCCGTCCCCGACACCAGTCATAACTGGAAAGACTCTCACTAGTCTTCTCGACTGCTTCCCCTTTATGTCCGCCCGATGGGCTTTTATTCACAGGTCCGATCCCTAGGACCTTCTAACTTGCAGTGATAGTAATACCGCGCTTTCGCCTCCTTCAGACCCCGCCCCCACTACTCACAACAGCACGCTTAACTTGCTGTCTACTGTGAGCCTTTCTTACTCTACACCCGCTCTGTAGCAATCCCCTTAATTGCACTCACTCCACTCGTGACACGGACAAGGGATTGGGAGCTGTGTTATTACAGGAACGAGACGATACCTTGCGGCCATGTCTATACGCCAGCCGCAAGTTGCTAGATAGGGAATGCCGCTATGCAATTATCGAGCGAGAGTGCCTCGCTATCATTTTTGCTGTAAACGCATTTTCGCGATATCTACTCATGTCCGAGTTTATAATTGAAACGGACCATCGTCCGTTGTTATTCTTAAAGGCTAACAGGGCTAAAAATGCTCGATTAACGAGGTGGAGTCTTGCACTCCAGGAATACCGGTTTGTTATCCGGGCTATCCCTGGCGGTGACAATTCCCAAGCTGATATTTTGTCACGTCTCATTTAATTTCGTATTAAAGAGTGTTGTGTCTTGTATTGGGGTTGGATAGTGCTTGTCCCCCTCAATTCTAGACGGTGGATGGATTCACATTTATCTTGTTCATTACTTTATGAACCAGTTTTACAATCCTTTTTTTTGTGAATATCCTCTTTCCACCAGCGTCATTCCTGACTGTGACCTGAACTTCTGGCAAACCTGACGCCCTTGTCAGCGGGTCAATGAGATGGAGACATGGCAAACCAAGCTACCAGAGCTACTGCTGCCATTGGATACCACAGTATTTTAATTAACAATATATTGTGTGTGAATGTGTATATAAGCAGCAATTATGTGTGTTGACTAGATAATTATGAGCCTATTCCTTCAGTAAGGCTTCATTGTTTGATAATAGTTATACTTTAATCCAGCAGTATACAGTGATATACTCATTGTTATTATAGATGTTCCTGAGAATTTTGATTGTGTGCAGTAAGAATGTTTCGATAGACTAGATTCTATAGAACGTGGCATTAATAATTGTATGCTTTTTGTCCATCCAATATGCACGTTCCTAGTTAGATTTTTCTTCTCAAGCTTAAGGCTCGTTTTTCTACAGTACTACTTAAGCCCCTACCACAATAACTTTGGGATTTCTTGGATCCTATCGTGTAAATTTTACTTAAAATTTTCACTGGGGTGGGGGATGTCAAGGGTTAGGACTAGAAGTGTCGTGCTGGGTCACGGTTTGTTTATTTCAGGGTCTCGTTGATTTTAGCCAGTGCAAATGTCCTTGAACTATTCTCGTGGACAGTTTGTTTTTGTAACGCTTTTTCTTAGAGATGGAAAGAAAGTGGGGCGAGATGGAATAAATGGATGAGTTAACAGTGACGGTGCAATTCTCGACCCCGTGATTTTGATAAACTTTAACAGGGGTGAGAAAAGGGAGTGAGTAAATTCGTACATAAAACGTAGAGGGTTTAGAGACTTTAGTAAGGGTTTTGATATGTTAGTTGGACCTTGTCTGTTACTATTAATAGAATCTATTAATACTACGAGCTGAGCTCGAAATGGATGCACCAATCAAATTTGGGCAGTTGGCTGGGGATTTGCAGATGGCCGCGCGGTATTTAAGCGGAGCCATTCCTATGTTTCACCACTCCATGCAGAATTATCCATCTGTGAAGGTAGTCGGCGGGATTCAGCCTGAGAGAATCAGAAGATTGTTAAAGTCATGTCTATGTCCTTGATAGACACTGGAATGAGACCATATGCTTCTCACAAATCATCTACTGCTATTATCTCCAGCTCCCTGATTTCGTATCAGGGACCAAGTGTAAGTGTCTGCCTATTGATTCGACGATGAACGTGAAGCTGACCTTAATTTTCCAGTAGAAGTGCTACCGAAGAATGCAAGACTACAATGTATTTTACTTTGCAACTAGATCTAGCATGAGTGTCTGGTATACACATTTGTAAATTGAAATTGATGTGTCTGGATGAGGCTGGGGATTGCCAGCCCATCCTAGAGTAGATCTAGATCTAATGTAACTACGTCAGTTGTATTGACGAGTTAGATCCTTTATAAGCGGTAGGCACAAATAACTGAGTCAACATTGTCGTCTGAGACATTAAGATATTAGTTGTTAGATAGTCGGCAGACTATATCCGAAAGATAGATAAGTAATAAGTAAACTGTGAATGAGTCAGAATGATATAATCTTTTAGGAATCTAGAGGAGACTTCTAGTGATATTATTGAATTTTCATTTGATGCTGCTGATGTTGTCTTTTTAGGATGTAAGAGCTAGACGAAATTTGTTAGGGAATTCAAAATAATAAATTTGTGGCCCTGCAAGGTCCTTGATAAAACTTATTCGAATTGTTATTAGTATATGTGGCATGATATGGAAGAGTAATTTCTAAAAACCTCTCGATAAATTAAATGCAGTCGAATAACCCCATATAACCCAACCCTGTAACACCGGAGGGGACTATCACCAGTCCACTCTGTAACATCATCCTGAAAATAAACAAGGTAAAATTTCATTATTTAAACTGCAAGACTGTCTGGTGCTTAGTGCTTACTTAACAGCATTATTATAGTTTTAAAAAAAAACAAAAACAAATCATAACTCAGAATGAAGAACAGAAGAAATAACTTAAAAAGGGTCATTGGCCAAGTATTTGTAAGAGAGGGAATGACAGAGAGACCGAGAGATGAAAGAAGAAACTGAAAGCCAGTATCTCTGATTAAACACTTTTGGGCGGGTGTTAGCTCACATCACAGAGGATGGTGCAGGAGCATAGGTTTCGCCCTCGTAATGCCGGGTATCTCATCTAGTAATGATTAAAAAAAAAAGTTATCTAATCCCACATTTTTATTTCATACGATGGGCCTCTTTCTTGCCATTCACAGGTGTTTTATTGAAATTAGGGTGGCAAAATGTCTTTTGAAAAATGTCATATGACAAGCAGAGGAAAGGAAATCAAGGGCAGAGAGAGAGAGAGAGAGAGAGAGAGGGAGAGAGAGAGAGAGAGAGAGACAGAGAGAGAGAGACAGAGAGACAGTGAGAGAGAGAGAGAGATCAGCTTTGTTGTTCTCTAAAAGTAAATCAATGAACTTTTGAGACCTTGAATAATCTCAAGCAAATGCATGTGAAATATAAATGGGGATACAAAAATGAAAGCATATTTTTATGATAGTAAATGAGCGATAGATGAATTATTGAACTACCGAAGATGCGGGTGGTTGGATAAATGTTGCTTTTTATTACGATCAGATCTGGCTTCCATAAAAAACTGTATGTTTATAGTTATGATACGATCTTGATCACAGTCAACCTACATCAGTTATCTTGTCAGGGAAGCCAAAATTCATTACGCAGTGGCGGTTATGTAAAATCGTAGCCAGTGTAAAATACACAATAGTACCCAACAAGGATATAACTTCCAACTATCGAGATAAAATTTCCAAATTTCACTCACCCGAAGACGACGTTCCCATTCCCCCTGAAATAGTTCTGGTTTTAGGAGTTTATCTGTGAAAATATTTATCAGAATGAAACAGCTACAGGTCAAACTGACTTCGGAATTTTAGAAAACTAAATTAGCCTAAAACGTGAAACATCAAGACAAATCAACACAAAACCCTGAGTTGGCTTCATCTCCAACATAATCTCATGTGTTTTATTCTTTATCCATACATCTGCGGGAACTAAATGGGAAGAATGATATGAAAGTGAGTGTATGGATATGCATGGACACTCCGCTATTGCAAAATAATAACATAATAATAATAATTATAAAAAAGTTCTGAGAAAGAATTCTACCCCGAAATGTAGAAAGGATACTATAATATTATGGATGCAACACTTGAACGTGTTATGATTACATAATAAATATGCAGATGTTCAACCATCGCAGATCACCATGTTTTATACACCATTGACTTTGGAGTATGCGGTTTTAATTAAAACATTTTATATATTTATTTGGTTTAAGATTTTTGTATCCAAGGTCAAATTTCAAACACACAATTTCCCTTAAGAGTTTTTTTTAAAAACAAAAATTTTGTGAAATCTAAGTTAAAATATTAATACTGACGTCAGACACAGACATATTATCAGAAACGGCATTCATCGTTCAGGGGGTCAGCTTGTTATAAACTGGTGCAAACTGATCTGCTAAGTAGACCAGTGATGGCCAAATTTGATGATTTTTCATTGGGCGGCTAGGGAAATTACCTCGATTGGATGAGAGCAAAACTTAGAAATATACCAGTAACACTGGTAAAGAGAAAACCGCGGCTTCCAATAGAACTGAATCAGCACAAAAAGTTAGAAGTTAGCCTAGGTGCTGAGATACACAGGTGTGCCATAAAATTCAGCGCGACAGACATGTGCATATTGTGGTAATTTTCGAATTGAACACAGGGTATCATTCTTTTTTAGCATAATAATTATTCTTAGGCATGGTAAACTTTTCATTAAAATGAGATTTACTGCCCTTGGCGTCTTCAGAATGGTTACTTGAACGGCGTTCCTAAAGTGATGCAAATAATCTGCCTGCATATCAGCATCGTCCCATTTTGCATCCCCCCCCCCCCCCACACACACACACTAGCGCTCTAAGTCTGTACCAATCACCCGAAAGATGTTAGGGGTGGGAGATGATGGCCCAATGTGTAGCGGATGAAAGAACGAAGATTTATGGTAATTGCCAGACCTTTTTTAGCCTTGACCATTTCTGCTTGAACAGTAGCCAGTTTCTGTACCATTTCCTGTTTTTCCACATCAGCAGCTTGTGGCAAGTCTGAGATGTTTTGTTTATATTGTTTTTCTAGGTTGTCTAATTCGTTCCGGCGCTTCTCAGCTTGCCCTGTAAGGTACAGATGGAAACAGGAATGGTTAAACAACACCCTTGTGTCATATCAACTCAATCAGGTAAATTCAAGTGTCAAATGACATTCCTGGTCAAACTCGCTATATGGTAGTAGTTACATCAGTAACACGACACGACAATATTATCATTATCGTTACTCAGAGACATATCTTACAAAACTCTCAGATCGTTGAAAGTGATAAGTAGAACGCTTGTGCCAGCTGCACTTGAAATAGAATATGCCTCCTCTCTTACTATTCTAAGAATCAGCATTTACCAATTCTGTTGGTTTAATGTCTGTGTTCTCTCTCATCCATCTCAGTGTTTCGGGTTGCAAAACAACAACAACATACACACACAAAAATGATGTTTACTGCGTGAATCCTGGGAATATTTTAATGTCTATCAAATCTGAGTATGCACACAGTCTGATCTACACAAGGGCATTTTATCCTGTAACATCCATTCGTTTAAAATTATATTTTGATGACAACTGTGACATGATTATCTAAGGCTTTATTATAATGAACATTATAGAGTATTTATGTCCAAGTATTAAATGATTATTACACCATACTAATACTGTTCACAAGGTAGAACACAATTCAGTATATAAGACAGTATTCAGGCTGGTGCTAATCTGATAATAATATACCCGGGCCAGGTGGTAAATGAAGGGCACTTTCAAAACTGATCAACAGATACTTCTATTTTTATTTGATAAGACATGCACACGTATAACATATTTGCAATACAAGTTGGTTTTAGTTACATTTGTACTCATTTATCTATATTTCATCCTTTATGAATCTTTAAAATGATATTTTTTCATGTTCTACTCTCTGTACAGTTGCAACATTTCATTCAGCAAAGTGTCCACCAGCCTTGACTCTATCGGGGGGACTAGGCCCCCACAAAATCGTAAGCCCATGCAAGCAGACCTCCAAACTGGAATTATATATTTTTTGTGTCATTTTTTAGCTTTAAACGAAAGACCGGGTATTTTAACAATAGGAAAGTACTCGTAAAGTATGTAGAGCATAATCTATAATAAAGGCCGCTCATCAGTACGGCTGTATCAATACTAAATAAGCTACGTTGTCTATACCTTTATTTAGATGTTATCATCGCCAAAATGCGGAAATGAGAACATCCACACCATCACAACATCATCTATGTTACTGCATGGTTAGCATTATAAATAAGTAAGGAAATCAATCAATTGTCTTCTATCGCTAGTCAACTGATCAAAACTGCTAATTAGTTTTTTGGACACTACAGAAACATGCAGTGCTGAGCAATACCTTGGCCATATAAATGTTTATTTGAGGGGAGGAGGGGGTCAGTCATTGCCATCTTCAGCAGCTTTCCACTGTCTTGAAAACGTTCCAGGCTTTAGCAAGTGATGTCGAATAACCAGGCACTGCGTACAAATATTACTACATAGATCGTTTGAATTGCTGGTTCATTTATAATTTTTCCTGTGGATTTGTTCAGCACATTTTGAACAGCCAGGGATAGTTTAATAAGACCATCGGTGTAAGCCACAACACACAAACTCCGCAGACGTTTAGAAGTGTTGCACAGAAACACAACATCCGTATGGTATTTTGTACAAATATTACTATGATAGTAATCAGCTGATCAAAAATAATACTTATATTTATATTAAAAATCTGTCATTGGTTTCCCTTGCACGTAATCGTCCTTGATCTTCTGATATTTCTTTTGCAGTTCACCGAGATCAGTTCTGTGTTGTTCTTCCTGAAGTTGAAACTACTGTTTCCAGAGCTCTATTTGAACTGGTATTAGCGAAATAGTTTATTGCTAGTTTTATTATTGTTTTCTCATCACTATATCATTTCTTACATAATCATTTCATATTTGTGCAATGGGGAACAACCTAAAAACTTTGAAAACTGCAGCTAAAGACCTTCCTTTCACGCTGACGCGAATTAATCTATGTCAACATTGAACATGCCCCTTGTACCGACCCCCTTGTGTATCAACTTGAATAATCCCAAAACCAAATTCTCATGAATACGGGAACTGGCAGAAAAAAGAACTAGTGAACACTTGTCTCCTCTTATAGTGGAGACAATCAATCTCATTATTAATCAAGCTTTATCATTATTTAGATCATTCAAATTCTCCGTTTAACTAATACTGAGTGAAATAAGAGCATGTAAATAAACTGTGCCAAGCCTAAATAATTTAATTAATTCAGTTAATTACAAATTCACTGCAGAACAAATATTGGTACAATTTTGTTGTGGCAGAATTTAAATGTAATCTGTTGACTTGTTTGTATTGTACATAACGGAGAGAGAATGCTAAGACATTCACGGCCCCTATAGTTTCCTGGTGATAACATCAACGCTGGATTGAGGTGGTAAACTAAGAAGATGAGCTTCAAGCATTTTTGTCATAACATCTCAATCCCTCAGTTTTACGCGTGGGACGAAACATGAATGGTTGGTTGTTATAAGTATTAACACCAGAAGGTAATAGGTATACGATCTAATACAGTGTTGGTGAATGTGACATATCAGCAAACTGGGATACTCACAGTTTGAATCCTGGTGTATTTCAGTTATAGAGATTATTGTTCCTTATTGTTCTCCACAAAGCACAAATGAAGTTAAGTGCTCATGTTGTCATCTGTGGCGACACACATGCATCCTTTAAAAGATCTTTGATAAATAATTAAAAATAATAATTTTTTAAACATGTATAAAAATGTATCAACTTACTTCTGTTCAGAAAGTCGGCATCCTCAAAAAATTTCATCATCCACTTTACTTCCATCGTGTCTTTGACCTTTTTTGTCTCAGGTGGAATCTTTTCTACCAAATCCATCTGGCAAGATATACACATGATTAACATTTATTTCCGTTTTATGCCATCTATGACGTGGCACTGAGACATGGAGAAGATCTCATACAAAAACTAATATTTTAAAATCATGTATACAATATTGTACCTTAAACAAGCTTGGTGATATATTTTGCTCCACTCGGAACACGTAATCTAGCACGGCCATACAAAAACAATTATCTGTTCCACATTTATTAATTGAAACTGTTTCTTCTCAACCCATGCCATGCCTGCCATGTCGAAGGGCCCTGAGATAGTAGAGAAACTGCGAGAATAACTCTTTTACTTTTTTGTTCTATAAGAAGATAAAATCATGAAACACCAAGTTTGGTTGTCCAGAATATTCCATACGATGGAACAATCTGTTTTTATTAATCTATCTAATCTATTACGAGATAAAATCCCCATTGTATTGAGACTTACTGTCGGAGGAAGACTCATGTTGGATGATGACCGTTCACTCTCAGCACCTAGGTCACTTTGTTCTATCTCTTTGCTCTCTGGCCCCTGTCCGCCAGTCGCTCCATCATCCACCACCCTGGGGACTAGGTTCTTTGTGTCTTCTTCATCGTAATCCTCTGGTCTATCTATAGGCTGTAACAAAATAAATGAGCTCAATTACTGCTGTGCACCATGATAATGGGATAATAATAATAATGGATGGCATTTATATAGCGCATATCCATTTAAAATGCTCTGTGCGCTTAACAGAACAACATGTCAACCACAGAGCAGAATGGAGCGCCTGCGAAGCGCTCAACATACTACACTGCTAACTCTCTCCCTGTCTCGCTCACTCGCTCTCTCTCTCTCTCTCTACCTGTCTCTATCTCAGAACAAATTATAACCCAGCCTGTTAGGCGCAGTTCACAACTCAAATCAGTTCACAACTCACAACTCAAATAGTATTTGAATATTTATCAATAATAATATATATCTAATAGTGAATAATAAATTTTCCTCTTGCTGGTGGGGGGATGATACGGATAAATTTCAATCTATTAATTTCAATTTTGCCCGGGCAGCGGCCTGTTCGGCCTGCTCTTTACGATTTCCAACTGCCAAGGTATCTTTACCGTGCGCAACGTGCACATGGGCCCTCCGGATTTTTTGTTCTTATCCGAGAAGACTAGGTACTCGATCCTACTCCCCAATAGGATCAGGGACACTAAAATATGAGAAAAATCCCAATTTCCCACATGCCTGCACTGTACGGGTTTTGAAACCGGGACCCTTGGCATGAGAGGCGAGCATCTTGCCTCTAGACCACTTTGATACCAGCATTACTTTCACTGAAGTTGTCATGATAGAGAATTTCACTATTTGCCAGTGACGAATCCTTGGCTTGGCAACAGCAACAACTAAATCTTTCTATTCTGTTACATTATCATCACAATAACGTGGCCACGCAGTGGTTCTCATACAATATCAGGTTGATTACATGTCTAATTGATTTATATTCAGATTATGAGACTAGTGCAGTTGGATTTTTTTTTCTCATTTCACAATCAGGTCCGGAAGATTTGCATTGGCGTAACTAAATGTGATCAAACTGCGTTGATGACACTCATGATTTTCAGCATACAATGGACTCTGCAATTGTGAAGTGCCAAACGATACCAGCACTCATACAGCACAGTTTCAAATATATATATTACACTTTTTCCAGAACTTGGCACTTCACCTATTTAGCACGAGAAATGAGACATTATGAAATAAAATGAGCAAGAAATAAGTAGATGAAAATAATGTGTCAGGCAGCTGTATGAAATGTAATTTGAATTTTGCAGTGTGCCAGGAGGATCTACCATTGCAAAAAACGAAAGAAAAAAGAGTGGGGGGGGGGGGGTGATTCCACTAATCTACGGTCGAGAATCACACTGACCCAGAGAGGGGCTTTTCTTCAGTAACTAGGGAGCCACGTAGATTTTTGGGAATCGGTGTATTTTTCTAAGATATTTTGAGCATAAAGACCATCAGAAGAGTTGCTAGAGAACGTCACAAAAAAAACAACAACAAACAAACCTGACCACTGACCATTGTTTTGGTTTACACGGATTCAGCTATCATGGGTCGCATCTGACCCATAACTTATAATGTAAAGTGATATATTTTCCCACCATGCAGTCTCCTATGATGGGCCAGCTGAAAGAAATAACAGAGAGAGAGAGAGAGAGAAAGAGAGAGAGAGAGAGAGAGAGAGAGAGAGAGAGAGAAAGAGGGAGAGAGAGAGAGAGAGAGAAGAGAAAGAGAGAGAGAGAGAAAGAGAAAGAGAGAAAGAGAGAGAGAGAGGGAGAGAGAGAAAGAGAGAGAGAGAGAGAGAAAAAGGGAGAGATAGAGGGAGAGAGAGAGAGAGAGAGACAGACAGACAGACAGATAGAACTGATTGATATCAGGACAAAAATGATGAGAGAGAATGAACACATCTCTTGAACTCAACAATAACCTTCAGACTTACCTCTGCCTCATTGTCATCCTCCGCCCACTCCGGATTTTCAAGTCCTGAAATACAGAAATATGTTAGCCATAAATGACGTGATCTTTGAACCATCCCGGATGTAGACAATCACGTAGATGGCGAAAACGTCACTAGTCAACCGTACTATATCTCCTTAATATGAGAATGCAAGGAGTTTTGTAAATGGGAATAGATGAAGGTTTTATTAAGTTTGACATTATTTCCCAAGGCCAACATTGACATTTCCTAGAGCACACAAGTCATGTGGGTTGAAATGCATACCTGTGATTGTGAGTTTGCCTGGGGGGGGGGGGGGGTGTGTCATATCAAAATTCTAACCGTCACTGCAGATGCGCGACTTCTCTTTAAAAGTCACCCACTAATGTGATTGTGATCATATAACTGACTGTCTTTTTATTTTCAGCATGAGTTATTATCATCTTGATTTATACAAAAATAACAAATATATTCACATAACCTACCAGCGACTTTTTCAATCAGTCGTGCCACATGAGGTTGTTCAACAGTTGGGTCTCGTAACGCTTTCCGGAGACAATCAAACCATCCTTCATGTTGCACAAGGCGGTTAAACAATGTTACGGCACCTTCCATGTGACCGTGGTCGCAAATATCTTGTTGGATTTGTTGCTGGGTAAAAAACAACAACCAAATAAACCAGATAATGCTGATCTTTAAGGCGGTGTCCACGTACTAATAAATTATTGTTCAATCTTCTCACATTTAATCACACAATAAGTATAGCTGTTCTGATTCAAGTAAAACACGAATGAATATAAGCTTGTTTGTTCTCCACCTTTTGCCCAACTGAGAAATCCGACATTAAACATTCGCGGTTTTAATATTATGATAAAGAGAATAAATCGGAACTATGAATAATAATAATAATAATAATAATAAATAATAATAAAGTTCATTTATATAGCGCATATCCAAAGATGCTCTATGCGCTTTACAAAACATGCAGAAACAGACAAATCTCATTCCTAGCAACTGACCACACACACAAAGACACACACACACACACAAACACTATCTCTCCCTCCTCTCTCTCTCTCTCTCTCTCCTTCACACACACGCACAAAACACCAATACATATCAGACTACACATCAAAGTGTTTTCTGAAGAGATAGGTTTTCACTTCAGATCTAAAAAGTGCCTCGCTTTCTATATTTCGAATATTTGGTGGTAAGGAGTTCCATACAGCTGGTTCGCACACAGAAAACGCTCTCTCTCCAAATTGTTTTGTTTTAGCAAATTTAGATTCTAGTAGTTTTTTATCAGAAGATCTTGATGCTCTAGATGGTTTATACGGATGAATAAAGTTTATAAGATAAAGAGGAGCATTGTTGTACTGACATTTGTGGCATAACACTGCAATTTTAAAATCTATCCTTGCCTTTACAGGGAACCAATGAAGACCAATAAGCAAAGGTGTAACATGTTCTCTTCTACGTTGTTTAAGTATTAATCGAGCAGCATTGTTTTGAATTCTTTGAAGTTTGCTAATTTGTTCTGCTGGAAGGTTTTTAAGAAGAGAGTTGTGTCACGAGTGGAGTGAGTGCAATTAAGGGGATTGCTACAGAGCGGGTGTAGAATAAGAAGAGCTCACGACAGACGGATAGGAAAAGACGTGAAAGGGGAAGAGTAAAAATAACTCATGCAGACAAGTGGGAAAAGCGTGCGTGTATGAGTGGTGTGGAAGTCTGAATGAGGCGAAAGCGCCGTATTACTATCACTGCAAGTTAGAAGGTCCTACGGATCGGACCTGTGAAAGAGAGCCCATCGGGCGGACTTAAAGGGAAGCAGTCGAGAAGACTAGTGAGAGTCTTTCCAGTAATGACTGGTATGTAGAACGTTGATTGATTATTAGGATTGATGTATTATATTATATTCGTCTATTACCATGATGTGAATAAGTATATGTGAGGAATGTGGAAGTCCTTGATATTGGATATAGCAATGTGCGCCACGAGCGATAGATGAAAGTGAGTTCATGGATTTGTAGCGCGAGTGAGTAGTGTGTACTCCGATGGAAGTGTGTTACCGTAAGATGTGTGGTGAGTGAAAGGTGAACTAGTGTGTGTACGTTTCATGGGTTGTAAGGAGAGGTGGAGTGAATAGAAATGGTAGGGTATTATACCAATGTAATATTATTCTTGTAGGTGTCGGGGACGGGCCGCAGAGCCACCTCGATGAGCACAGGGGATAGGCCAGCATAGGGCCGGAGGCCACACATAGGCCAGAAGTGAGGCTGTCAGTGCAGGACAGTAGAGGCACATAAAGTCGTGGCAGTCAGGCCACGGACAGGGACGTAGATATGAGAGTGAATGAGATACTATATTGTTGCCATGTTGATAGGCTAGTGAACTGATACTATGTTGTTGCCATGTTGATGGCTATGGAAATAATAGTGTGTTAGTGCCCTGCTGAGGTGCGAGGGGAATGCTAAGGTGTATGACAATAGGAAGGTGATGTTGAGAGACGGCGGTGCCAGTGAATCAAATGTACTATTAAGACCCTGAGGGGAGAGGCTGAGGCCGAAGTGCCTTTAGGAGTAACTACCGGATTGTGGATCCGAGGGAGAGTGTGTGAGAATAAGGCCGTTGTACGGCAGTGCATTTCAATAATATAATGTATGTAATTGCGCTATTATATGTATAATTAGGTTTAATAAATGTGTGAGTCTGATGGATTGTTTTGTTAAGTGTTAACTTGTTTGTTCGTGATTGTCGTCCTGTCATAAACTATTACATCTCCCAGTCTGGGATTTGTGACACTGGGGGCTCGTCCGTTGTGAAACTGGGGGCTCGTCCGTTGTGACACTGGGGGCTCGTCCGTTGTGACTCGTCCATTTTCGTAATATTTAGTTGTAGTTAGTTAGTAGGTATTTTTTCGGTGGGCATTTGTTACTTTAGTTATTGTCCACGTAATACTTATCTTGTGGTAGGAATTTGTGTTGTCTTTGTTCGTCGGATGAATGGAAATTTCATGATATGATTTATGTATACTTATGAATATGTATTGATACATGTATTGCTATGAATAGGTATTAATGTGTATTTAAACTTTCCAGAGTGTGTGCGTGCAGCCTGAGGAGACGAGCAGCCAGAGCTCCGATTAAGGGGAGGAGTTAAAACTCAAAATTTGAAAGTTAAGTAAAAGTCAAAATTTTTGTGCCCTGGATTTTGGGCTGTTCCTTTAATCTGTCTTTTTCCCTGTTTTTGCTGTTTTTGTTGTCGTTATAGATTATACGGGCGGTGGCGCGGGTTTCCTGTGTTGAACTTAGTTTATCCTTTTAAAAAGGTGTGGTAAACTTTGGAACTTCGTTCATCACAGTGACCAGTTCTGTAGGGACCTGTATTTTTGTTTAGATTGTAGCGTTCTATCTTCCTCGTTGTTTTAGGAAGACGTCTCTCTTGTCCCTCTCCTACCTTTCTGTAGATACGTTCTTTTTTTTCAGACTCTGTTCTTGTTTGTACCGTGTTGTGTAATCGGCGTAGTAGGTTGCATTTTTTTCCATTATAGTTTTTTTTTGTAGAAGCTTTGTCCCAGTCTGGTTCGTTGTCCTTGACGTACTTGTGGTCCGTCTACTGTATTTCTTCATTCTTGTCGTTCTATTTTCTTTTATAATTAATAGTGCTATACATTTTGTAGATATAGAATTAGTTGTGCTGTAAAGGTAAATTTCTGAATTGTAATTGAGACAACTTGGTATTGTTATATCTGGTGTGATCTCAGGTCTCTGGTCGTATCGTTAGTGATCATACCGACAGGTGGGTCGTTCGCATAATAGATACCATAACCATAAATCTGTGAAATGGCGGAACTCCAACAACTAATGAAGTTGGGTAAGGAACTTGGCCTGGAGGGAGAAGAGCTACGCGGCTGGATTAAAGAACAGCAGGCGGATTTGCGCGATGAGCGTGCTAAGGATAGAGAGCGAGAAAAAGAGGCTCAAGAGCGACAGAGAGAGGAGGAAAGACGGGCTAAGGATAAGGAAGAGGAAAGAGAGTTTAAGTTAAAGGAGTTAGAAGCTCAGCAACAGGAGAGGGAGATAAAGTTAAAGGAGATAGAAGCCCAAGAGCGGGAAATAGAGGCTAGGGATAAGCAACAGGAGAGAGAGGCGCGAAGAAGAATCGCCGAGTTGGAAATCAAAAAGAGTGCGCCAACAGAAGCAGTTGAGCGGCAGGTACACAATAAAGGTGGCGTTAGGATTAAGCTCCCTACGTTCGACGACCGGAAGGACGACATAGACGCCTTCCTTTACAGGTTCGAACTGAACGCACAATTGCAATGGGGGGAAAATAAGGAATTATGGGCCACGTACCTGGCATCGCTATTGCAGGGGCGAGCGTTAACCTACTTTAAAGAGCTACCGCGCGAAGACGTGCAAGATTACGATAAGCTGAAGGCTTTGCTGCTTCGCCGATTTGCGCGTACCGAGGAATATTTCCGGGAGCAGTTTAGGCGGGCACGTGCAGATACCAGGGAGGACTTTGCTGCCTTCGTCGCGAGACTAACGGAGTATTTCGCGAACTGGGTAGACTTGGCGCATGTGGGCGCGGATTTTGCTAAACTGAAAGACTTAATGATCCGTGACCAGCTGTACGCGTCGTGCCACAAAGATCTGGTGGCTTTCCTGAAAGAGAACGAACCCGCGACGGTGCAGGAGGTGTCTAAGTTGGCGGAGGCATACCGTACGGCACATCCGTCCAAACCAGTCGCCAGGGCGTACGTCCAAGATGCGGGGTACGTCGCCGTTGTCGAGGGGTCGCCGGCAGGACTTAGGGACAGGTCGCGTCAGCGTGGTGCCTATAGTGGGCAAGCCCAGGGGCAGCATAGGGGCTATCACCAATCACCGGCATATGGATCCGGTAAGTTTGACCGAGCAGGAGGGCTAGGTCGCGGTAATGGCCGGGGGCGAGTTGTGACCTTTGCCGACGACCGACGGCATAGGGACTCTAGTTCCGGTCGCGAAGGGTCACGGGGACCCAGGCCTAGGGCAGCACAGGGAGCGGAGTGTTGGACTTGCGGACGCGTGGGTCACTTTTCGCGCGAGTGTAGGGCCGCGAAGTGTTGGAACTGCGGAAGAGCAGATCACATCAGCGTGAACTGCCCTGCAGGTAGGATAGCGGCGAACGTGGACAGTAGCTCCAGTCCATGTTCCCCAAATAAATTTCATCATGCGGCTGCGTGTGTTACATCGGACAACGGAGGCGGACAGTATTCTAAGTGTCCCAGTTGTGAGAAGTTATTATCTTCCGGTGTTTTACCTTGTGGGAGAAAGATCCCCGTTATAAATTCATGTCATACAGGAGGTGGTCTTAGGGTTTATCCGGGGTTTGTTGGGGACGAACCGGTCTCGGTTTTACGAGATACAGGATCCACCGTTGTGGGAGTGCATAGGGATTGCATTCGGGATTCACAGCTTACAGGTGAGACTGTCCCGTGCATCCAATTTTCGGGGGCCATTGAGAAATTACCCATGGCAAGAATAATGATAGATACACCTTTCCTTAGCGGGGAAGTCGAAGCAGTCGTTGGTTGTTTTCCAGGCGCCCAGCTCATCATTGGGAATGTATCACGGGTAGTTTCCCCTTCCGATGAGAACGTGCAAGCATGGTCGCAATCAAAAGGTATTGACTTTTGCGCCGCGGTCGAAACACGTCGACGGGTAGCTGATATAGATAAGATTAGACCTTTGGCGACGCCAGCGGTCAACCTAGATATCACGCCAGAGCGCTTGGCGAGATTACAAACGGAGGACCCGTCATTAAACCCATGTTTTGGGGAAGCGCGAACCGAGAAAACGAGGAGATATAAGAACGGGTCATCTTCCTTTTTTGTCCAGGGGGGGCATTCTGTTCCGTATGTACGTCACAGTGGCTTCCGTTCAAAAGCAGGTCGTCGTGCCACGGTCGTTGATTGCTACAGTATTGCGTCTGGCCCATGATGTTCCATTAGCGGGTCATATGGGAAGTGCTAGAACCAAGCAGAGAGTTCTGAAAGATTTTTATTGGCCGTCAGTATATAGAGATGTACGTTTATATTGTAAGACGTGCAGTGCGTGCCAAAAGACGACGCATAAGGGTCATACACCCCAGGCTCCTCTTCAGAAGATCCCCACGGTCTCGGAACCGTTTAAAAAGGTCTCGATAGACCTTGTTGGCCCCATTCACCCAGCGACCGATAGGGGGAATCGATTTTTCTTAACGGTCATATGTAATGCTACGAGATGGCCAGAGGCGGTTCCTCTGCGGACCATAACGTCTGAGGCAGTCGCGGAAGCGTTGTTTGCAATTTTCGCTAGAGTAGGAATACCAGAGCAAATTCTGTCTGATAGGGGCGCGCAATTTACGTCGCAGATGATGAAGGAATTGTTCCGCTTATTCAGTATACAACCCATCACTACCACCCCTTATCATCCGCAGGCTAATGGCATGTGCGAGAGATTGAACTCGACGTTAAAGTCGATGCTGCGTAAGGTAGCTGCTGATCGCCCTAAAGATTGGGATAGATATATCCCTGCAGTGTTATTCGCGTACAGAGAGGTACGGCAGGAGTCAACGGGATTCTCGCCGTTCGAAATGATGTACGGTCGTAGTCCTAGGGGCCCAACTGATGTTCTTCGGGACATGATGACGTCGCCATCATCGGGAGACGATGAGCAGATTTCGGTGTTTCAGTACCTTGTTGATTTAAGAGAAAGATTATCTTCAGCGCGCACTACAGCAGAAGAAGCGTCTGGTATCGCTTCGAAAAGAGCAAAAGCCTATAAAGATAGAGGATCCAAACTGAGAATTTTTAAGCCAGGAGACAAGGTCCTATTGTTGTTACCTACGGACCATAATAAGTTATTGATGACATGGAAAGGTCCTTATGTTATTGAGCGAATTCTTTCGAGGGTAGATTACGCTATCCACATTGATGGATCAGTAAAGGTTTTCCACGTTGATATGCTGCAGAGGTTTCATGAGAGACCAGACTATCTGTATTCTCATACTGGTGTTAAAGGACATACCTAATGTCGTGTCATTCTTTGACGATATAGCATGCCATACGTCGACATGGTCTGATCATATTCAGACACTAACAGTAATTTTTCAACGATTACGTCATTTTGGGTTAACTGCTAAACCCGCAAAGATGGATTTGGCATGTCCAGAGATAATATTCTTAGGACATATTGTGGGTAGAGGTGTTCAGAGACCTGAAGAAACAAAAATTGACAAGTTAGTAGGGTTGCAAAGCCCAAAAACAAAGAAACAAGTCAGAAGCTTAGTGGGAATTTTAAATTATTACAGAAAGTTCATTCCAAATTTTTCCTCCTTGTCATCTTCTCTTACTGACCTTACTAAGAAGGGACAACCCGATAAGGTCCAGTGGACGTCTGAATGTCAGACATCATTTGATAATTTGGTGACAGCATTATCATCGTCACCCATTCTGATATTACCCGATTTTCGATCTAATTTTATCCTCAGAACGGATGCGTCGGACTCTGGTGTCGGCGCTTGTCTTCTACAGGAGAAGAACGAATGTCTCCATCCTGTATGTTATGTCAGTAGGAAGTTATTGCAGAGAGAAAGAAAGTATTCTGTGATAGAGCGTGAGTGTCTTGCCATTGTCTGGTCCGTCCAGAAACTAGGACGTTATCTCATGGGACGAGAATTTTGTATCCAGACAGACCACAAGCCACTGACATTTTTGTCGAAGAATCGTTCGTCCAGCCCACGCTTGTCTAGATGGGCATTGGCTTTGCAGCCGTATACCTTCGTTATTCAACCAATTCCAGGAACCAGCAATCATATCGCCGACTACCTTAGTCGAGCCTAGGGGAAGATTTCAGGAGCTTATACATCGGAGGACAGGAACATTGACAGGATCTGTGTGAATAAGTCGACTTTAAAATATTGACATTATAAATATGATATGAAGAATGGTTGATAGGCTGAGTGGTTTTTTGATTCTGTATTAAGTATTGTGATTAGTTAGCTATTCATGATGTGACACATATATGCATATTGCAGGCCATACGGATCCCCATATTTTCCCCTGATTTCGGTATTTTATATACTAGGGGAACTGCTAGGACATTTTTCTAGTGTAAGTATTGCTCACGCTCACTCGTTGACAGTCATCTTGATGCGATTTGAAATTAATTGCATTAATTTTTTTGGGGTGGGGGATGATGTCACGAGTGGAGTGAGTGCAATTAAGGGGATTGCTACAGAGCGGGTGTAGAATAAGAAGAGCTCACGACAGACGGATAGGAAAAGACGTGAAAGGGGAAGAGTAAAAATAACTCATGCAGACAAGTGGGAAAAGCGTGCGTGTATGAGTGGTGTGGAAGTCTGAATGAGGCGAAAGCGCCGTATTACTATCACTGCAAGTTAGAAGGTCCTACGGATCGGACCTGTGAAAGAGAGCCCATCGGGCGGACTTAAAGGGAAGCAGTCGAGAAGACTAGTGAGAGTCTTTCCAGTAATGACTGGTATGTAGAACGTTGATTGATTATTAGGATTGATGTATTATATTATATTCGTCTATTACCATGATGTGAATAAGTATATGTGAGGAATGTGGAAGTCCTTGATTTTGGATATAGCAATGTGCGCCACGAGCGATAGATGAAAGTGAGTTCATGGATTTGTAGCGCGAGTGAGTAGTGTGTACTCCGATGGAAGTGTGTTACCGTAAGATGTGTGGTGAGTGAAAGGTGAACTAGTGTGTGTACGTTTCATGGGTTGTAAGGAGAGGTGGAGTGAATAGAAATGGTAGGGTATTATACCAATGTAATATTATTCTTGTAGGTGTCGGGGACGGGCCGCAGAGCCACCTCGATGAGCACAGGGGATAGGCCAGCATAGGGCCGGAGGCCACACATAGGCCAGAAGTGAGGCTGTCAGTGCAGGACAGTAGAGGCACATAAAGTCGTGGCAGTCAGGCCACGGACAGGGACGTAGATATGAGAGTGAATGAGATACTATATTGTTGCCATGTTGATAGGCTAGTGAACTGATACTATGTTGTTGCCATGTTGATGGCTATGGAAATAATAGTGTGTTAGTGCCCTGCTGAGGTGCGAGGGGAATGCTAAGGTGTATGACAATAGGAAGGTGATGTTGAGAGACGGCGGTGCCAGTGAATCATTAATGTACTATTAAGACCCTGAGGGGAGAGGCTGAGGCCGAAGTGCCTTTAGGAGTAACTACCGGATTGTGGATCCGAGGGAGAGTGTGTGAGAATAAGGCCGTTGTACGGCAGTGCATTTCAATAATATAATGTATGTAATTGCGCTATTATATGTATAATTAGGTTTAATAAATGTGTGAGTCTGATGGATTGTTTTGTTAAGTGTTAACTTGTTTGTTCGTGATTGTCGTCCTGTCATAAACTATTACATCTCCCAGTCTGGGATTTGTGACAAGTTGCAATAGTCGAGACGAGAAAAAATGAAGGATGAAACCAAAACTTGCATTGACTCTTTAGGGAGTATTAATGATAGTTTACTTAACCTACGTAATTCTAAATATAGTGATTTTGACAGGTTATTGATGTGATGTACCATTGACAAGTTGCAGTCGAAAATAACACCAAGATTCTTTGCTTTTACTGATGTTTCAATCATTTTTTGCTCGATAGTCATTTGACCGACGTTTATGTCAGGTGTATTCTTACCATGGCATACTAAAATTTCAGTCTGTCACAAGTCCCAGACTGGGAGATGTAATAGTTTATGACAGGACGACAATCACGAACAAACAAGTTAACACTTAACAAAACAACCCATCAGACTCACACATTTATTAAACATAATTATACATATAATAGCGCAATTACATACATTATATTATTGAAATGAACTGCCGTACAACGGCCTTATTCCCACACACACTCTCCCTCGGATACACAATCCGGTAGTTACTCCTAAAGGCACTTCGGCCTCAGCCTCTCCCCTCAGGGTCTTAATAGCCCATTAATAATTTACTGGCACCGCAGTCTCTCAATATCACCTTCCTATTGTCATACCCCTTAGCATTCCCCTCGCACCTCAGCAGGGCAATAACACATTATTATTTCCATAGCCATCAACATGGCAACAACATAGTATCAGTTCACTAGCCTATCAACATGGCAACAACATAGTATCAGTTCACTAGCCTATCAACATGGCAACAATATAGTATCTCATTCACTCTCATATCTACGTCCCTGTCCGTGGCCTGACTGCCACGACTTTATGTGCCCCTACGGTCCTGCACTGACAGCCTCACTTCTGGCCTATGTGTGGCCTCCGGCCCTATGCTGGCCTATCCCCTGTGCTCATCGAGGTGGCTCTTCGGCCCGTCCCCGACACCTACAAGAATAACATTACATTGGTATAATACCCTACCATTTCTATTCACTCCACCTCTCCTTACAATCCATGAAACGTACACACACTAGTTCACCTTTCACTCACCACACATCTTACGGTAACACCCTTCCATCGGAGTACACACTACTCACTCGCGCTACAAATCCATGAACTCACTTTCATCTATCGCTCGTGGCGCACATTGCTATATCCAATATCAAGGACTTCCACATTCCTCACATATACTTATTCACATCATGGTAATAGACGAATATAATATAATACATCAATCATAATAATCAATCAACGTTCTACATACCAGTCATAACTGGAAAGACTCTCACTAGTCTTCTCGACTGCTTCCCTTTATGTCCGCCCGATGGGCTCCTATTCACAGGTCCGATCCGTAGGACCTTCTAATTTGCATTGATAGTAATCCAGCGCTTTCGCCTCATTCAGACTTCCACACCACTCATACACGCACGCTTTTCCCACTTGTCTGCATGAGTTATTTTTACTCTTCCCCTTTTCACGTCTTTTCCTATCCGTCTGTCGTGAGCTCTTCTTATTCTACACCCGCTCTGTAGCAATCCCCTTAATTGCACTCACTCCACTCGTGACATCATCCCCCACCCCAAAAAAATTATTGCAATTAATTTCAAATCGCATCAAGATGACTGTCAACGAGTGAGCGTGAGCAATACCTACACTAGAAAAATGACCTAGCAGTTCCCCTAGTATATAAAATACCGAAATCAGGGGAAAATATGGGGATCAATATGGCCTGCAATATGCATATATGTGTCACATCATGAATAGCTAACTAACCACCATACTTAATACAGGATTAAAAACCATTCAACCTATCAACCATTCTTCATATCATATTTGTAATGTCAATATTTTAAAGTCGACTTATTCACACAGATCCTGTCAATGTTCCTGTCCTCCGATGTATAAGCTCCCAAAATCTTCCCCTAGGCTCGACTAAGGTAGTCGGCGATATGATTGCTGGTTCCTGGAATTGGTTGAATAACGAAGGTATACGGCTGCAAAGCCAATGCCCATCTAGACAAGCGTGGGCTGGACGAACGATTCTTCGACAAAAATGTCAGTGGCTTGTGGTCTGTCTGGATACAAAATTCTCGTCCCATGAGATAACGTCCTAGTTTCTGGACGGACCAGACAATGGCAAGACACTCACGCTCTATCACAGAATACTTTCTTTCTCTCTGCAATAACTTCCTACTGACATAACATACAGGATGGAGACATTCGTTCTTCTCCTGTAGAAGACAAGCGCCGACACCAGAGTCCGACGCATCCGTTCTGAGGATAAAATTAGATCGAAAATCGGGTAATATCAGAATGGGTGACGATGATAATGCTGTCACCAAATTATCAAATGATGTCTGACATTCAGACGTCCACTGGACCTTATCGGGTTGTCCCTTCTTAGTAAGGTCAGTAAGAGAAGATGACAAGGAGGAAAAATTTGGAATGAACTTTCTGTAATAATTTAAAATTCCCACTAAGCTTCTGACTTGTTTCTTTGTTTTAGGGATTTGCAACCCTACTAACTTGTCAATTTTTGTTTCTTCAGGTCTCTGAACACCTCTACCCACAATATGTCCTAAGAATATTATCTCTGGACATGCCAAATCCATCTTTGCGGGTTTAGCAGTTAACCCAAAATGACGTAATCGTTGAAAAATTACTGTTAGTGTCTGAATATGATCAGACCATGTCGACGTATGGCATGCTATATCGTCAAAGAATGACACGACATTAGGTATGTCCTTCAACACCAATCTCATTAATCGTGCAAACGTCGCTGGCGCGTTTACCAACCCAAATGGCATGACCTTAAATTGGAATAATCCAATGGGCGTTTGGAACGCCGTGTATTGTTTAGACTCCTCAGTAAGCGGGATTTCCCAATACCCTTTCGTCAAATCTATCTTGGAAAGCCACGTGGACCCGGCCAATGAAGCTATTAATTCCTCCTGAAACGGGATAGGCTCCCTATCGCCTACCGTAGTAGTGTTCAATCTTCGAAAATCAATACAGAACCGCACCGATCCATCAAGTTTTTTCACGAGGACGATGGGTGATGAATACGGCGATGTTGATGGTTCTATCACATCCAACTTCAACATTGACTCAACTTCCTTTATGACTCTATCTCTCGAAGAAAAAGGCAGCGGATACGGTCTAAGAAATACTGGCTTATCCGAAGTCAACTTTATTTGGTGCTGGATCACCGTAGTGCGACCCGGCAAATCCGTAACAACATCCGGAAATGACGCTAACAGGGTCTCAAGTTCCCTACTCCCTGAACTCGTAAGGTCAGGGTTAATTTTTACGTCCCTGTAACCTTGTGTCGGAGTTAACTCCGGCAATTGAATTTGTAACTCTTCCTGCGCCTCGGTGTCGCTTACGTCACAGTCCAACTGGTCTACGACCCCCGTACAAGCAACAGAGAAGACAGTCTCCTCTGGTCTTGTCTGTGCACACAGATACTGTGGTCTCTCATAAAATCTCTGTAGCATATTAACATGGAAAACCTTACTCGCTCCATCAATGTGGATAGCGTAATCTACCTTTGAAACAACTCGCTCGATAACATAAGGACCTTTCCACGTCATCAGTAACTTATTATGGTCCGTAGGTAGCAACAATAGGACCTTGTCTCCTGGCTTAAAAATTCTCAGTTTGGACCCTCTATCTTTATAGTCTTTTGCTCTTTTCGAAGCGATACTAGACGCTTCTTCTGCTATAGTGCGCGCTGAAGATAGTCTTTCTCTTAAATCAACAAGGTACTGAAACACCGAAATCTGCTCATCGTCTCCCGATGATGGCGACGTCATCATGTCCCGAAGAACATCAGTTGGGCCCCTAGGACTACGACCGTACATCATTTCGAACGGCGAGAATCCCGTTGACTCCCGCCGTACCTCTCTGTACGCGAATAACACTGCAGGGATATATCTATCCTAATCTTTAGGGCGATCAGCAGCTACCTCACGCAGCATCGACTTTAACGTCGAGTTCAATCTCTCGCACATGCCATTAGCCTGCGGATGATAATGGGTGGTAGTGATGGGTTGTATACTGAATAAGCGGAACAATTCCTTCATCATCTCCGACGTAAATTGCGCGCCCCTATCAGACAGAATTTGCTCTGGTATTCCTACCCTAGCGAAAATTGCAAACAACGCTTCCGCGACTGCCTCAGACGTTATGGTCCGCAGAGGAACCGCCTCTGGCCATCTCGTAGCATTACATATGACCGTTAAGAAAAATCGATTCCCCCTATCGGTCGCTGGGTGAATGGGGCCAACAAGGTCTATCGAGGCCTTTTTAAACGGTTCCGAGACCGTGGGGATCTTCTGAAGAGGGGCCTGGGGTGTACGACCCTTATGCGTCGTCTTTTGGCACGCACTGCACGTCTTACAATAGACCTGCACATCTCTGTGGATCGACGGCCAGTAAAAATTTTTAAGAACCCTTTCTTTGGTTCTAGCTATCCCCATATGACCCGCTAATGGGATATCATGTGCCAAATGCAATACTGTTGCGATCAGCAACGCTGGCACAACGACCTGCTTTAAAATGGAGGACACCGTTACATACTTACGGAACAGAATGCCCGCCTGAACAATAAAGGAGGACGACCCGTTCTTATATCTCCTCGTTTTCTCGGTTCGCGCTTCCCCAAAACATGGGTTTAATGATGGGTCCTCCCTTTGTAATCTCGCCAAGCGCTCTGGCGTGATATCTAGGTTGACCGCTGGCGTAGCCAAAGGTCTAATCTTATCTTTATCAGCTACCCGTCGACGTGTTTCGACCGCGGCGCAAAAGTCAATACCTTTTGATTGCGACCATGCTTGCACGTTCTCATCGGACGGGGAAACTACCCGTGATACATTCCCAATGATGAGCTGGGCGCCTGGAAAACAACCAACGACTGCTTCGACTTCCCCGCTAAGGAAAGGTGTATCTATCATTATTCTTGCCATGGGTAGTTTCTCAATGGCCCCCGAAAATTGGATGCACGGGACAGTCTCACCTGTAAGCTGTGAATCCCGAATGCAGTCTCTATGCACTCCCACAACGGTAGATCCCGTATCTCGTAAAACCGAGACCGGTTCGTCCCCAACAAACCCCGGATAAACCCTAAGACCACCTCCTGTATGACATGAATTTATAACGGGGATCTTTCTCCCACAAGGTAAAACACCGGAAGATAATAACTTCTCACAACTGGGACACTTAGAATACTGTCCGCCTCCGTTGTCCGACGTAACACACGCAGCCGCATGATGAAATTTATTTGGGGAACATGGACTGGAGCTACTGTCCGCGTTCGCCGCTATCCTACCTGCAGGGCAGTTCACGCTGATGTGATCTGCTCTTCCGCAGTTCCAACACTTCGCGGCCCTACACTTGCGCGAAAAGTGACCCACGCGTCCGCAAGTCCAACACTCCGCTCCCTGTGCTGCTCTAGGCCTGGGTCCCCGTGACCCCTCGCGACCGGAACTAGAGTCCCTATGCCGTCGGTCATCGGCAAAGGTCACAACTCGCCCCCGGCCATTACCGCGACCTAGCCCTCCTGCTCGGTCAAACTTACCGGATCCATACGCCGGTGATTGGTGATAGCCCCTATGCTGCCCCTGGGCTTGCCCACTATAGGCACCACGCTGACGCGACCTGTCCCTAAGTCCTGCCGGCGACCCCTCGACAACGGCGACGTACCCCGCATCTTGGACGTACGCCCTGGCGACCGGTTTGGACGGATGCGCCGTACGGTATGCCTCCGCCAACTTAGACGCCTCCTGCACCGTCGCGGGTTCGTTCTCTTTCAGGAAAGCCACCAGATCTTTGTGGCACGACGCGTACAGCTGGTCACGGATCATTAAGTCTTTCAGTTTAGCAAAATCCGTGCCCACATGCGCCAAGCCTACCCAGTTCGCGAAATACTCCGTTAGTCTCGCGACGAAGGCAGCAAAGTCCTCCCTGGTGTCTGCACGTGCTCGCCTAAACTGCTCCCGGAAATATTCCTCGGTACGCGCAAATCGGCGAAGCAGCAAAGCCTTCAGCTTATCGTAGTCTTGCACGTCTTCGCGCTGTAGCTCTTTAAAGTAGGTTAACGCTCGCCCCTGCAATAGCGATGCCAGGTACGTGGCCCATAATTCCTTATTTTCCCCCCATTGCAATTGTGCGTTCAGTTCGAACCTGTAAAGGAAGGCGTCTATGTCGTCCTTCCGGTCGTCGAACGTAGGGAGCTTAATCCTAACGCCACCTTTATTGTGTACCTGCCGCTCAACTGTTTCCGTTGGCGTATTCTTTTTGATTTCCAACTCCGCTATTCTTATTCGCGCCTCTCTCTCATGCTGCTTATCCTGTCTCTCCTGCTGCTTATCTTCTAACTCCTTTAACTTAAACTCCCTTTCCTGCTCCTCTTTTTCTTGTTGACGCTCTTGAGCTTCTTTTTCTCTCTCTCTATCCTTAGCACGCTCATCGCGCATTTCTGCCTGCTGTTCTTTAATCCAGCCGCGTAGCTCTTCTCCCTCCAGGCCAAGTTCCTTACCCAACTTCATTAGTTGTTGGAGTTCCGCCATTTCACAGATTTATGGTTATGGTATCTATTATAAGACGATCAACCTGTCGGTATGATCACTAACGATACGACCAGAGACCTGAGATCACACCAGATATAACAATACCCAGTTGTCTCAAATACAATTCAGAAATTTACCTTTACAGCACAACTAATTCTATATCTATAAAATGTATGCACTACTAATTATAAAAGAAAATAGAAACGACAAGAATGAAGAAATATAGTAGAAGGACCACAAGTACGTCAAGGACAACGAACCAGACTAGGACAAAGCTTCTACAAAAAAAAAATATAATGGAAAAAAATGCAACCTAACTACGCCGATTACACTACAAGGTACGAACAAGAAAAGAGTCTGAAAAAAAAGAACGTATCTACAGAAAGGTAGAAGAGGGACAAGAGAAACGTCTTCCTAAAACAACGAGGAAGATAGAACGCTACAATCTAAACAAAAATACAGGTCCCTATAGAACTGTTCGCTGTGATGAACGAAGTTCCAAATTTAGCCCACCTCCCGAAGAGGACAAACTACGCTCACCACAGCAAACCCGCGCCACCGCCCGTATAATCGATTACGACAAAAACAGCAAAAACAGGGAAACAGACAGATGAAAAGACAACCCTCAATCCAGGGTACAAAATTTCCACTTAACTTTCAATTTTTGAAATTTTGAGTAAAACTCCTCCCTTTAATCGGAGCTCTGGCTGCTCGTCTCCTCAGGCTGCACGCACACACTCTGGAAAGTTTAAATACACATTAATACCTATTCATAGCAATACATGCATCAATACATATTATTATTCATAAACATACATAAATCATACCATCATGAAATTTCCATTCATCCCACGAACAAGGACAACAGCACGAATTCCTAGCACAACAGAAAAACAACTAGATATAACGAATACACAATGTCAAAATGACCACAGGTAAACAGGACGAGCCCCCAATGTCACAAGTCCCAGACTGGGAGATGTAATAGTTTATGACAGGACGACAATCACGAACAAACAAGTTAACACTTAACAAAACAACCCACCAGACTCACACATTTATTAAACATAATTATACATATAATAGCGCAATTACATACATTATATTATTGAAATGAACTGCCGTACAACGGCCTTATTCCCACACACACTCTCCCTCGGATCCACAATCCGGTAGTTACTCCTAAAGGCACTTCGGCCTCAGCCTCTCCCCTCAGGGTCTTAATAGCCCATTAATAATTTACTGGCACCGCAGTCTCTCAATATCACCTTCCTATTGTCATACCCCTTAGCATTCCCCTCGCACCTCAGCAGGGCAATAACACATTATTATTTCCATAGCCATCAACATGGCAACAACATAGTATCAGTTCACTAGCCTATCAACATGGCAACAACATAGTATCAGTTCACTAGCCTATCAACATGGCAACAATATAGTATCTCATTCACTCTCATATCTACGTCCCTGTCCGTGGCCTGACTGCCACGACTTTATGTGCCCCTACTGTCCTGCACTGACAGCCTCACTTCTGGCCTATGTGTGGCCTCCGGCCCTATGCTGGCCTATCCCCTGTGCTCATCGAGGTGGCTCTTCGGCCCGTCCCCGACACCTACAAGAATAACATTACATTGGTATAATACCCTACCATTTCTATTCACTCCACCTCTCCTTACAATCCATGAAACGTACACACACTAGTTCACCTTTCACTCACCACACATCTTACGGTAACACCCTTCCATCGGAGTACACACTACTCACTCGCGCTACAAATCCATGAACTCACTTTCATCTATCGCTCGTGGCGCACATTGCTATATCCAATATCAAGGACTTCCACATTCCTCACATATACTTATTCACATCATGGTAATAGACGAATATAATATAATACATCAATCATAATAATCAATCAACGTTCTACATACCAGTCATAACTGGAAAGACTCTCACTAGTCTTCTCGACTGCTTCCCTTTATGTCCGCCCGATGGGCTCCTATTCACAGGTCCGATCCGTAGGACCTTCTAACTTGCAATGATAGTAATCCAGCGCTTTCGCCTCATTCAGACTTCCACACCACTCATACACGCACGCTTTTCCCACTTGTCTGCATGAGTTATTTTTACTCTTCCCCTTTTCACGTCTTTTCCTATCCGTCTGTCGTGAGCTCTTCTTATTCTACACCCGCTCTGTAGCAATCCCCTTAATTGCACTCACTCCACTCGTGACACAGTCTTCTCTTCGTTCATTTTCAATTTATTTTCATTCATCCACGACTGACCTTGAGAGATACAGTTTTCTGTCTTGCTCACCAGCGTGGACACATTTGATGGTTCATCAGAAACATAGAGCTGGGTGTCATCAGCATATTTATGATAGTTAACATTACAATTTTGAATAATTTTGCCTAAAGGCTGTGTATATAAAGTATACAGTAAAGGACCAAGAACGGACCCCTGCGGGACTCCGAACTGTAATGGGAATTCTTTGGAAAAAGTGTGGTTCACATAAACAGCTTGATAGACACCATAACACATTTTAAACATGTCCCCGTTTGTTATATTATCTCTTCTGAATACAAAAAGATCTGCACTTTTATCAGCAAATGGAGATTGAACAAACAAGAACTAAGGTCGCGTTATATCGGGATCTGAATCTACTCATTATTTCCCCCTACACCGTCAATGACCCTACACCAAAAAATATAACCTAAATGATACGTGTGGAGAACGGTGCTATTTTTATGTTGTCCAGGGTTTTCTTCAACGACCACTTGGTTATTTTCAGATAGTTATACAAACATTCACAGTTAGCA